>BSBK01000085.1:2297500-2445000 GCA_027943335.1 Chamaecyparis obtusa | reverse complement strand
ATGATTTATATTTTGTAATTAGTTAAGCCTAGTTGGCTAACTCATTTGTAATTATTTGAGTGAGGTATAAAGGAAGGATTGTTTTCCTTGATTGTAATGAAGTTGAATTATATATGAATGAATCAATATTGTAAGAGGATATGTGAATTGAGAAGATTTGGTATTGAGATCTAGTAAAATTATTTGGTGTGGTTTTGGCACAGATAGAGGAGTGAAGATAAGTTGTTGAGATCAGAAATTGTTGGTACTATTCTATTTAGATAATATAGAGATCAGTTGGACAGTGAGTTTGGTGATCTTTCCCTTGAAGCTATTTGGACAGTGGGTCCTTCTTCCTCCCTTAACTCTTAACTAGGTTAGAATCTTTTAATAGGGACTCAAAGTCTCCTAATAGGGATTGATATGTACTAAATGTATTTCATAAGGCTCCTAACAAAGTCCATCCTCTCATAAGGAATTTTCATATTAGTACATCTTTTGTGAGTACCATCCCCACCGGGGTTTACTCTTTGATCAAGAGGCTCCCTAGTCAACATATCTTTTGTTATTGTGTATGTTTATCTTTCTATGGTTGTTGTTTATATTGGTTACATGGTTGAAATCTGATAATGGTATGATAATTTTTTTTATCTGATAACTGATTCACCCCCCCCCCCCCCCCTCTTAATTATCTTGGTGGACTTTACTTTATAACAATTGGTATCAGAGCAATGGGTCCTTGAAGGAAAAGTTTAACAACTTAAGGATATCTATGGTGACTCATTTTAGTAAAGAAAACCCTAAGTTTTATGGAGTTAACTACGATAGTTGGAAAGAAAAGATGAAGACACATCTTCCATGTTTAGGACCAGGATATTGGTTGATAAAAAATAATGATAAGACTATCATTGAAGAAGAAAAACTTTAATATTTCACTCATAAGGAAATAGATCTATTCATGTGTAACATACTTTCCAGAGAAGAACTTTTGTCAGCTCTTCTAGAGAATGAATATAGTCAAACAAAAACTCTAAGGACATCTTATGAAATTTGGTTAGCTTTACAATCTATTTTTTAAGGTGATGTGCATGCAAAGAGAATCAAATTACAAAATTGGATATGTTTATTTCAAGATACAAAGATGATGGAAGATGAATCTATTATAAGTTATATTGGTATGATATCAAAGATTGTTGTAGGTATCAAAGCTTGTGAAGGAAACAAAACTAAAGATGAAGTCATATGGAAGATCTTATAGACCTTACGCATATGTTTAAGTAGACAACACAAATGATTGAACAAGTTATACCTTGTACTAAAAATTTTACTAGAGAAACTCTTCTTGGAAGATTAGAAGTAGTAAAGATAGGCTTGAGATAGTTAGGAGATCTACCTAGAATTGAGACATCATTCAGCGCACTTAGTGTTCACCCTACTTTGTCAAGAAGTACAAGTGTCAGTGGAGATTATGCCAGTTGCAATAGATCTAATACTAAAGAAGATAGAAAGATTAAGGAAGGAATTTCCTTGTTTGTGAAAAGAGAACCTGAAGGTAAGAAAATATTTAAATGTTGGACATGTTAATAATATGGTCATTTCGCATCTAAATGCCCTAAGTGAGTGAAGAAATATACGAATAACTTTAAACCTAGATGGTCTAAAGAATGTTACTATGCTAATGATGAAGAATTTGAGGCTAGCATTGAGAAAATGTTCAGTGAAAGTGACAATGAAAGTGATGACATAGGATTTGTAGCAATAAAAGAAGAAAACTCTAGAGATAAAAAGCTTTAATTTCTCAAGTAGAAAAGAAAACTGATTGGATCATAGACAATGGTTGTTCTCATCATATGACTGGAGATATGAAGAAATTTATAAAGTTTAACAACTATAATGGATGAATTGTTAGACTTGGAAACAATGCACCTTGCTTGATAAAATGAATAGGATCTATTACTCTTGATGGAAAGATGAACACTGATGATGTTTACTTTTTGGATGGATTGAAATATAATCTTTAAAGTATTGGATAGTTAGTTGATAAGGGATATCAAGTTTGGTTTACTGAGAAGACTTGTGTGATCAAGGATAAGAATGGTAATATGATTGGAACTGGATAAAGAACTAGGGGTAATGTATTTCAGTTGAATCTTACTAAGAATACATATTTGAGTACTAAGATTGATGATAGTTTGTTATGGCACAAAAGGTTTTGTCACATAAATTTTGATAACATTGTGAAAGTAAGTACTACATTTGCAGTAAGAGATTTGCCTAAGATTATGAAACCTATTAACATGATGCAGGAGCATCTCGGGTCCTTGGAAATCCTGCGTCGCCAAAAAAAATTTGAGTTTTCTGTGTTGCTCGGTTTCCTTCTTTAACTGAGTGTGCTAGGTAGTTGCTAGGTTACTTCTTTGACCAAGTTGGTCAGTTATTTTCCTGGCACTTGGTTAACCTTTCTTATTGAGTAGTTTATTTTGGTTTCCTATTGAAGCTGACTTGTGCATTAAATCATGGTTGTGGAGTTAATGTTGGTATCGATCATTGGGAAGCATGTGGATAGAGATCTGGTCATTCCTTCTGCTAATGATGGATCTGAAGGTCAACTTGTTTTGGTAGCCTCTTGTATACATGTAGTTGTTTGTAGTTTTAGGGAGCAGAAGAGAGATGAGGAGAGGTGTCATTTTAGAAGTTAGAAGATAGTTTCTAAATCCTCACATTTTGGAGGACTATTGTAATTGAATTTGATGTATTGTCCATAACTAGGAAGGCCTTATAGCCCGACATGTATGAGGTGATTGATGAATAATATATGATATATGTTGTGCATTCTCTCTCACTTGTTGTGTATTTTATTCTATGTGTGATCTATGCAAGGAGGATTTGGATTAGGGTATAGATTTGGCCCCTCTTCCTTCCTTGCCTTGCATCATAACATGATATGCAAAGAATGAGTTATGGATAAGGAGAAAAGAAGTTCTTTTCCCAGTAAGAATTTCACCATAGTAGAAAAATTAGAAGTTATTCATATAGATTTGAACAGTCCAACAAGGACTAGAAGATTCTATGGTGAAAGGTATGTTATGATTTTTGTTGATGACTTTACTAGAATGATGTGGATAGCATTTCTTAAAGAAAAAACTGAAGCATTTGACAAGTTTAGATTGATTAGGAACTATATAATCAAATAATGGAAGCACTTCCATTGAGGACTAGTTTAGCCCTCCAAGTAAGTGGTTTGGGGTCATGTCAAATTCCTTGAATGGGTCTTTGACTTGGATCTAGCTTTTTCCCCTATTTTGCCACATTTTCCACTTCTTTTCTGCATTATTCTAGCATCTTGACCTGAAACGCTAAGATTCTTGACCTCAGGGTCAAGGTCGACCTAGACCCTAACCTAGATCAAGGTTGACCTCAACCCTAACCTAGGTTAAGGTTGACCTCGACCTTGACCCAGGGTCCAAAATTCAAAATTTCAAAGTTTCCAGATGTTGGGTTTCAGAAAGATTTATTTCCCACTTCTGAGTCAGCTGTTTCAGACTTTGGAATGGTAAACTCTTAAATTATATTTAATTTAGGTCCATTTATAGGGGTTAAAGCTTAAATGGGAATTTCATTCTCCTATGTAGGCCTCTCTAGAAGTTTGTGCCCTAGACTTGTATAAAAGGAAGCCTTCTTCTCTCATTTCAAATCCATCTTTCATCTCTCTTTTGAAATCTCTCAAGCACTCAAGAAAGAAAAATCAAGAAATCGAGAAGCAAGAAAGAAGGAGAAGGAATGAATTCAACCATTCATTAATCTTCAAGAATTGAAGCATTCAAGATCCAATTCATCAAGCAGATCCATTGGTAGCCATTGAAGGATTCAATCTCTATGGAGGTCTCTTATTGAAGATTTCACGATCTACATCCATTCAAGCTTATCCCTATTCCAAGATCCATTAAAGATTCATGTTGAATATCTAAAGACAATTGATTTGAGACATCCTACATCCAATTCTACATTTATTTGGAGCATCCATACTTGTGGATTCAAGGATTCAAATCCTCCACAAGGGTTTCAACATAGGCAAGGTGAATTGTTTCATTTACTTTGTTTATGAATGGAATTTTAATTCAATTTAAAGGTTAATTCCTAAACTAGGGTTTTCCCAAGGAAAATCCCTCCTCCCCTCCCTTAAAAAAAAAACCATTTTTAATGCAGGAATAGGTGCGGAACAATGAATTACATTGCAAATTTGAGTACCCTTTTCGATAGACTTTCATGATTCGCAAACAGAACTTCTGTTAGAGAAATGTAGGTCAAGGTCAACATAAACAAGTAAGATTGTGCCCTGGGGCAAGATTGTACCCCCGCATTTGGGTCAAGGTCTCCCATTCTTAGAAAATTAGAAGGTTTCTAGGTTTTCTCTATCTCAATGTTTCCATGCTAGATCTAGTTGCAGAAATTCCTGAAACTGAATACAGACATGAGAAAACAACATTTTCTAGATTTGTCATATTTTGAGGTTAGTATTTTTCTTCAAATTCAATTAATATTTCACTACTTCCTTTCCATAACGAAATATAAGGTTTTCTCCTTTCTTTATATTCTTCATCGATTGATTCATTTATGCATTGACCATTTTCTTGTGGTTAATCAATTTGGATTTTTCCTTTGGGAATTTGGGGTATTGAAGAGGATCTTATCTTCCCCAATCCTATATATCATACAAACATTACATTTTGAAACATGTTTTATCCATCATCACACATTCATTTTAATTTGTTACATTTTGGTGAACCCGCGATAGACAACTCTTTCTTTTATGGTGTTAGATCTTGCATTTATTAGTCTTCTTTGATGTGTTTGCATTTACATTTATTTGTTCATGCTTTGTGTTTTCCTAGTTTAGTTTATTTACATATCATTGGTATATGAACTCTACTACCTCTAGTCCTACTTACAATATTCTAGTTAGAAGAATTTGTAGACTTATGAGTTTCTTTGATCTTGAGTCTTCCTCTCCTCTCCTTAGGATCCTAGATGACAATTTGATATTTTATGATTCTAATCCTAATATGGAGCATAAATCTTCTCACTCATCCCATGATGATGATGATGCTTTAAGAGTTCCTCCTAAACAAGTCCAAAAACTTTCAGCCAAACTTGATAAAATGGGAAATTGGCTTACTCAAGAGAACCATAATCAAGATTTTATTCAAGCTATAGATTCTCTTAAGAAAGTCCTTCGTGATAGTGATCAAGGTGTTAATCTCTTGCTTGATATTACTCATCTTGTGCATTCCAATGTTAAACCTTTAGCTCAAGAAGATCAAGATTTAGGATTCACTCCTCTTGTCACTAGTTTGGAACCTTCTTTTGTTCCTTTACCTAGCATTCCTACTTATACTCCTCCTTTAGTGACTATGTTGGTTCCCTCTCTTCTTATGAGCGCTCCTTCTATGTCCCTACCTACTTCAAAACCTTCTTACCATAATGTTCCTTTTACTTATTGCAATCATCTTCCAACTATGGTTCCAAGTGTTCCTTCAGCTATGTTTTCTATTCTCATCGCTTCATACACTTTACCTAGTATTTCTAGTGTGTATATACCTCCTATTTCATCTAATGATTCCAAAATCATGAGTTTGGCTCAAACTATGTCCTCTTTACAACAACAACTTGCATCTTTAACTCAATCCAAGTTTATCATTCCTACATGTGACATGGGCAATCCTTTATCCCTAGACATTATTCATGCTCCTATATCTCAACAAGCCGATATGCCTCATCTTGAGAATTAAAATGGTAAGGGAGACCCTATTACTCATGTTAAAACATTCCAAATCCTTTGTAGTGACTATGTTCATGACCATAGGATTTTAGCCAAATTGTTTGCTAGAACTTTTCATGATAAGGCCTTGCAATGGTATTGTTCCTTAGCTCCTTATTCTATTGATTCCTTTCCAAAAATTGATAATGCCTTCATTCAAAAATTTCAAAATAACATTGGTCCGCAAGTGTCCTTAACTGATTTGATGCATTGTAAACAAAATACTAAAGAAAAATTGACTGAATTTATTGGTAGATTTAAGCATTTGTATGCTCAGATTTCTTATCATGTTCATGTTATTGATATTCAACATATGTATTTCAAATTTACAAAAGGATATTAGAGATAAGATTCTACTTACTGAATTTACCTCTTTTCAACAACTTTGTGTAGCACTTCATCATTAGCAATTACAAGTGAGTCAATTTGAGAGAAACACTCAAATGGCTCCTGTCTCAGTTGATAAGAGTGATGCTGCTCCTAATCCAAATAAGTTTCAAAAAACTAACAACTATGTCAAGATAAATAAGAAAGAAAATGCAGTTGTTGATCAAGTTGTTGTTGCATTTAACAATGCCACTTCTACATCCACTACTTTTCATCTAAATCATACGTTTACTCCTCTTTCTGAATCTTTGTATTCTATTATGAGTAAATTATTGATTGCTAATATGATTACTTTATCTCCTACTCAACCTCTTTTAACTACTATGGTGGCATTCAAATCCTTTGATTCCAAAGCTTTTTGTCAATACCATCATCAGAATGACCATGATACTGAAAAGTGTTATTCTTTAAAACATAAGATTCAAGAATTACTTGATTCAAATGCTTTATCTATTGAAAATTTTGATGGTAGTGGGAAAAAATCTATCTCTCCTCCTAATCAAAATCTCCAAATCTATACAAATCCTTTTCCTACACATGATACTAATACCATTGTTCAACCATCTTCTATGGATATTGTTTATGATTCAAAGATGGATGATCTCAATCACATTGTTAACCATGTGGAGCATGTTGTTTTGTCTCAATCTATATCTCCACCCTAGCCTCAATCTCAAACTCAACTTCAAGTTCCACCTCAACCTAAATCTCAAAAACAACCTAAGAATAAAAGACCTAGGGAGCTCTTGATTACCTTTGATGATTATGAGATTATTAAAGCTCCCAATGGTCCCCTCTACATTTATGCTAGGATTTATAAGATACCTATGCCTAGTTGTGTAGTTGATCCTACATCCTTAGTCAATGTTATTACTGAAGAAAATATTTTTATGAAAAAATTACAACTTGATTCTTATGATACATCAGATGTGTGGATTCAAACTTGTAATGGTTTTCTTTATCCATCATTTCATTCTATTAACTTACCTGTTGAACTTTGTAGTAAAGTTGTGGACACTACCTTTGTTGTTGCTCCTACTTCTAATCACTTTCAAGTTAAGTTCGGTTTTCCTTGGTTGAATGCCATGCATGTCATTTCTTCTCCTATCCATAAGTATCTTAAATTAATTCATGACGAAGAAGTAAAGATGATTAATCATAGTCTATATCAACCTGCTAGGCCTAGGGATTGTGCTACACTTGATTTTGTTTGGCCTTCATTACCTAATTCATGTCCTTCTCGACCTTATAACCTTTTTTGATCATATCAAGCCTATAAACATCAAAAGATTTTGGAGTTAAGCATGCCTTAGATGGACCTTAACCGTGGTTTTTTTCCCATTCCTTCCATACCTCCTTTATACATTTCTTCTAGTTCTGTTAATCAAGCTCCTAGTGTTGCTTTCTAGCCTACTGAGAATCCTAATGATCCTCCTATAGAGCCTATGAAGGAACCTATGGTTGTCCCTCCTAGTTCTCAACATATTTTAAATAAGACAAAATGTAACTGATCTGCTAATGAACATCGTAAGAAGCATCAAGCTCAAGCTAAGGCCCATGCCTATGTTCTTCAAAGTTCTTTACCTTCTTTTGACCAGCCTGTGCCTGATGTGTTAGAATAAGTTAATGTTAATAATGATTCTAAGATGAATGATTATGATGATTCTTTTCATATCTTAGATTCTATTTCGATTAATCTTGATGAAAAAGATACTCTTGATGATACTAATGATGGTAATGATGAATATGAGACTATTGAAATTGCTCCTGATTTACTAAATATTCTTTCAACACAATTGATAATTACACCTAGTAGTGAACATTACGATTCTCAAGAGGATCCTTGTTTGGAATTGGCTATTATTCCTACTATATTGGATATAGTCCCTCTTGTTAATTTCCCACCTTCCCAAAATGATATAGAACAAGATGGAGAGAGTAGGTGATGCGCTTGATTAGCTTGTCCTTTATGATAGCTTTTTGCATGTTTGCCTGTTGTATTGTGATTCTCCCATAATGTGTTTGCTAAATGTTTTTTAGATTCTTTTATATGACCCTTGTTACTTTGTTGGTGCAAGGTGATAAAGGAATCATACATGTTGTACAATTCCTCTATATGTATCTTTTCTCTTTTATATGTTGTTTTCATGTTATGTTGTGCCTATGCTATTGTTCGTAAATGTTTTCCTTGTGTAGTCCACTTGGATTTGCAACTTGGTAGCACTAAATCTTTTTGGTCTCCATGTTGTGGTCCAAAAAGACTCTTCTTCATAACTCTTATGTTTTCTTTCCTCCATTGTGATTGTACTTCTACTTTCTTTGGGGAATGATGTCAATTCATTTGCAATAATATCATATATAAATATTATCTTATGATCATACTAACCCCACGACAGGTAGATCCCTTATGTTTTCTCTATACGTTTACGTGGTATTTCCCTTGATTTGTCTTAGATTGGGGGCATCTCATAGTGGAAATCTAATCAATGGAGTTGTTTATGTTTTCATTCAAGCCATTGCTCCTGTTAAAGTGTTAGCAATGAATTTAACGTGGGGGCATACGCTCTACTCACTTTTTGAACACACACACTTTCAATATATATATTTTTCAAGTCTCTTTTCTCCCTTTATGGATTAGTGACTAATCCTTAAAGAATGGATTTTTATCTTATAGGATCTCTTGATCCCTCCAGTTTTAATTTTCAAGGTTTAGATCTCTTAAGGTCGAAGGTGTCCTTAAGACTGGATGTCTTTTGTTTTGGCTTTTCTCTTTTGGAATAGAATATTCCAAAGGGTGAATCCTTGATGGGTTGACTAGTGAGTAGCCACTTTCACTAGGTGGTTCAACTCCATCTTTCCAGTTGTGTTGTTTCCTTACGTGGCTCACAATGGGACATAAGTTGTCATTGGATGAGATAATCACACCCTCTTCTCTCTTTTAGAGATGTATGTCTTATCTTAATCTTGGATTTGATGAAGACTTGAGTCCCTGGGGGATTAAGGATTCCTTCATCCCTTTGATTTTAATAATATTGTCTCCTTCTTTAGGATCTCATTTACCAAGAGTTTGCATCGATTCCATACTCTTGCTAAAGTGGGGGTTAAATGTATCATTGGAAAATGGAAGCACATCTATTTAGGACTAGTTTATCCCTCTTAGTATGTGGCTTGGGGTCATGTAAAATGCCTTGAATGGGTCTTTGACTTGGATCTAGATTTTTCCCCTGTTCTGCCCCATTTTCCACATCTTTTTTGAATTATTCTGGCATCTTGACATGAAACCCTAGGATTCTTGACCTTAGGGTCAAGGTTGACCCCAACCCTGACCTAGGTCAAGGTCGACCTGGACCCTAACCTAGGTCAAGGTCAACCTTGACCTTGACCCAAGGTCCAAAATTTAAGATTTCAAAGTTTTTGGATATCGAGTCTCAGAAAGATTTATTTCCCACTTTTGGGTTGGCTGTTTCGGACTTGGAAATGGTAAAATATTAAATTATATTTAATTTAGGTCCATTGCTAGGGGTTAAGGCTTAAATGGGAATTTAATTCTCCTATGTAGGCCTCTCTAGAAGTTTTTTCCCTAGACTTGTATAAAAGGAAGCCTTCCTCTCTCATTTCAAATTCATCTTTCATCTCTCTTTTGCAATCTCTCAAGCACTCAAGCAAGTGAAATCAAGAAATCAAGAAGCAAGAAAGAAGAAGGAAATAATTCAAGCATTCATTCATCTTAAAGCATTCAAGATCCAATTCATCAAGGAGATCCATTGGTAGCCATTGAAGGATTCAATCTCTATGGAGCTCTCTTGTTGAAGATTTCTCCATCTACATCCATTCAAGCTTCTCCCTATTCCAAGATCCATTCAAGATTGGTTTTGAATATCTAAAGAAAATTGGTTTGAGACATCCTATATCCAATTCTACATTCATTTGGACCATCCATAATTGTGGATTCAAGGATTCGAATCCTCCACAAGGGTTTCGACATAAGTAGGGTGAATTATTTCATTTACTTTGTTTATGACTACAATTTCAATTCAATTTTAAGGTTGATTCCTAAATTGCGGTTTGACCAAGGCAAACCTCTCCCCCAAAAAAACAAAACCATTTTTCTTGCAGGAATAGGTGTAGAACATCAAATTATAGTGCGAACCTGAATACCCTTTTCGATAGACTTTCTAGATCCATGAACAGAACTTCTGTTAGAGCAGTGCAGGTCAAGGTCAACATAAAGGGGTAAGATTGTGCCCCAGGGAAAGATTGTACCCCTACATTTGGGTCAAGGTTTACCTTTCTTAGAAAAGCATAAGGTTTATGGGTTTTCTCTATTTCTAGGCCAGATTTGGTTGCAGAAATTTTTGAAACTTAGTATAGACATAAAAAAACACCGTTTTACAGATCTGTCATATTTTGAGGTTAGTATTTGTCTTCAAATTCAGTTAATATTTCAATACTTCCTTTTTATAATGAAATATAAAGTTTTATCCTTTCTTCATATTCTTCATCGATTGATTCATTTATGCATTGACCATTTTCTTGTGGTTAATCAATTTGGATCTTTCCTTTGGGAATTTGGGGTATTGAAGAGGATATTATCTTCCCCAATCCTATATATCATACAAACATTACATCTCAACACATATTTTATCCATCATCACACATTCATTTTTAGTTGCCACAAGAACAAAGTTGAGAATGAATCTAGAATGAAGATTAAATGTTTAAGGTCTGATAGAAGTGGAGAATTTACTTCTAAGAAATTTAATACTTTTTGTGAAGTGAATATTATTAAGAGATAGTTTCTAGCTCCTAGAACACCTAAACAAAATGGTATTGCAGAAAGAAGGAACATATCAGTAACTAATTCAACAAGAGCTATGTTATTTGAGAATGATTTGGTGAAGACATTCTAGAAAGAAAAAGTGAATAAAATAGTATATACAATAAATAGAGTACAAATCAGAGCAGACCAAGACAAGACACCTTATAAATTATGGTTTCGACATGCACCATCAGTTAAGTATTTTAGAATTTTTGGAAGAAAATGTTATATTAATAAAGATGATGACATTGGTAAGTTTCATCCCAGAAGTGATGAAGGTATATTTCTTGGTTATTCAATGAAAAGAAAAGCTTATAGATGTTTCAATCAAATAACTAAGACTATTGTTGAGAGTGAAAATGTTAAATTTGATGAGAAGTTCAAAATTTAGAATTCAAGAATACTTGATTATGAATTAGATGAAGAAGTTTTTCCTAGAAGTTTGTCCTTGAATATGTTAGTGATGAATAAATTGAAGAAGAACAAAGTGAAGCAGAATCTACACCTGTGATGGATCAAGGTGACGAAAGATTCTTGAAGGCTTTGAAAAACTTGAAGTCTACACCACATTTAAATCCTCATGAGTACAATGCAAAGTTAGATTCAGATGAGTTGACGGATTGGATCATTGAGATGGAGAAGTATTTTGAGTATGAAAATTTCCATGAGCAAAAGAAGGTGAAGATTACAATCACAAAATTGAAGAGTCATGCATCCTTATAGTGGGAACATCTGCAATTGGACAGAAAAAGGAAAGGCAAAGAAAAATCAAGGTATGGGATAAGATGGTAAATAAGTTGAAAGGCAAGTTTGTACCATGTGATTATCAAATTAATCTAGTTAAGCAAATGCAAAGTTTGAGGCAGAAAGATAGCTTGGAAAAAGATTATACTGAGGAATTCTATAGATTAGATATCAAATCTGGACATTATGAAGATGGAGTGGAAATAATTGCTAAGTACCTGAATGGGTTAAGAGTTTCCATCCAAGAAGAAATCAGTTTGGTTAAGTTGGAAAACATTGAGGAAGCTAATTAGTTTTCCTTGAAAGCTGAGGAGGAATTGAACAAAAGGCATGAGCAAAGGTAGAGAGAAAGAGGTGGTAGATTCCCTAGAGGAAGAGGTAGATCCTATGGTGAAAACAATAGATCTGATCAAGATAAAGAAAATCTGGATAAAGGCAAGACCGAGTGGAAAGGTGAAAGTTCAGCTAGAGGAAGAGGCAATAACTACTGAGGTGGTTATAGAAGAGGTGGATTCCAAGGAACTTGTTACAATCATGGAGAACAAGGACACAAGTTATTTGAGTGTACAGACACAAGTAAGAAGGTCGGTAGTATTAGAAATGCTTTGATGCAAGAAGACTCACCGACTAAACTTGAAAAAGAAAAGAACTTGATGGTCAGGAGAGCACTTTGGAGTGAAAGTAATAGGGGAGATCCGGTAAGGAAAAGTTTGTTCAAGACCAGATGTAGAGTTTTTGAAGAAGTGTGGAAGGTAATCATTGATAGTGTACGCTCATAGAATTTGACATCTCAGGAAATGGTTAAAAAATTGGAGTTGGAAAGATTGAAACACATGAGGCCCTATCAAATTTCATGGATCAAGGATGAGATACACTGTTGGTAAGTGAATAATGTTATGTGAATTTGAAAATTGAAAAGTACTATGATAAGGTGTTATGTGATATCATGCCTATGGATTGTTGTCATATTTTGTTGGGTAGACCTTGGCAATATGATAGACATGCTATATATAATGGGAGATTGCATAAATATACTATTTGGGTTGATGGAAGAAGACAAATCTTGTTTCCTTTGATTGACGTACCTATTAGTAGTGTTTGTACATCTATGAAAGTTTTTTTGATTGAAGGAAGAAATTTTTTTAAGGATTTAAAGAAGAATGATGTACATTTTGCTGTGATTCCTAACAAACTGAGTGATAAAGTAGTGGATAGCATACCTGAAGAGATTGATAAGATACTCACCAAGTATAAGGAGATCATTTCTGATAATGTACCTGATGGTTTACCACTAAAGAGAAGCATTGATCATTTCATGGTTCTTATCCTTGGAGCTATTTTACCGAATAAGGCACCACATCGGTTGACACCTACCAAGAATCAAGAATTAAACTGACAAATCCAAGAATTTTTGCAGAAAGGTTTGATCCAAGAAAGTTTGATTCCTTGTGAAGTACCACCTATATTACCACCTAAGAAGAATGGAGAATGGAGAATGTGTACTGATTCCAAAGAAATAAACAAGATAATAGTGAAATATAGGTTTCTTATACCGAGAATGGATGACATAATGGATAGTTTGACTGGAGAAAATTATTTTACCAAAATTGATTTGAAAAGTGGATATTATTTATTAGAATTAGAGAAGGTGATGAGTGAAAGACTACTTTTAAAATAAGAAAAGGTTTGTATGAGTGGTTGGTTATGTCTTTTGGTTTAACTAATGCACTGAGTACTTTTATGAAATTGATGAATGAAGTTTTGAAGAAATTCTTGGGTAAATTTGTGATTGTATACCTAGATGACATTTTGATATTTAGTACGACTAGAGAACAACATTTTTTGCATGTTAAACAAGTATTATAGAGATTTAAAGAAGAAAAGTTGTTGATTAACCTGAAAAAGTGTTCCTTCATAAAAGAGGAAATTGTGTATTTAGGATTTGTGATTTTAGCTGATGGTTTGAGAATGGATCCTGAAAAGGTTGAAGCTATTTTGAATTAGCCTACACCTAAAAATACTAGTGAGGTAAGATGATTTCATGGTTTAGCAAGTTTTTACCAAAATTTCATTAGGAATTTTAGTTCAATTTGTAATGTTATGACTGAGACTATGAGAGGATATAAAAGAGAATTCAAGTGGACACATGGAGCTGATAAAAGTTTTGAGACTCTGAAGCAGAAGGTTTCTAAATTACCTATCTTAGCATTACCTGATTTCAATAAGGTATTTCAAGTTGAATGTGATGCAAGTGGTAGTGCAATAGGAGCTGTACTAAGTCAAGAAGGTTAAACTGTTGTTTTCTTTAGTGAGAAGTTGAATGATGCAAAAAGGAAATATTTTGTGTATGATCAAGACTTCTAGGCTTTTGTTCAAGCCCTAAAGAAATGGAGACATTATTTGATACGATGTGAATTTGTGTTGTATACTGATCATAAGGCTTTACAATCCTTGGGTAGTTAGAATAAGTTGAATCAGAGACATATGAAATGGGTTGAATATTTGTAGAGTTATACATTTGTGATAAAACATAAGAGTGGAGTCACTAACTGATTTTCTGATGCATTGAGTAGAAGAAGATCTTTCATGACTGAAATGAGAATTGAAGTTCTTGGTTTTGATGACATGAAAGTATTATATGAAACTAATCCTAATTTTTTTGAGTCATGGAGGAAGTGCAGAGCACCTATCTAAGATCAACTGAGTACTAAATGGGAAAACTATTTCATTCAAGAAGGTATGTTGTTTAAAGGTATTCAATTGTGTATACCAAGAGGATCAATGACAACTAATTTGATAAAGGAGAAACATAGTAGTGGTTTGGCTAGACATTTTGGTATTGACAAAAATTTGAATTTTCTTAAGCAGAAATACTTTTGGCCGCAGTTGTATAAGGATGTTCAAAATTTTTTGAAAAGTTGTGAAATTTGTCAAGTTGTAAAGGGAGTAAGTCAGAATACTAGATTGTATATACTGATTTTTGTTCTTGAGAAACCTTGGATTGATATTAGTATGGATTTTGTTCTTGTCTTACCGAAGATAGTGAGAGGTAATGATTCTATATTTTTTTGTTGTGGATAGATTTTCTAAGATGGAACATTTTATACCCTGTAGAAAGACATCAGGTGTAGTACATATAGCAAATCTTTTCTTTAAGGAAATTGTCAGATTGCATGGATTACCGAGGAGTATCATCTCTGACCAAGATAGTAAGTTTGTTGGATACTTTTGGAAGACTCTTTGGAAAAATTTGGGCACCAAGTTGAGGTATATTTATACATTTCACTCGCAGACTGATGGACAAACAGAGGTTGTGAATAGAAGTTTGGGTAATCTTTTGAGATGTTTAGTTGGAGATAAACTGAGTAATTGGGATTCTATGTTGGCACAAGAAGAGTTTGCATATAATAATTCAATTAATAGGAGTATTGGAAAAAAAACTTTTGAGATTGTTAATGGAATACAACGGAGAGGTATATCAGATTTGAAGGATATTTCTGGTGAAGAAAAGAGAAGTGTTGAAGGAGTAAAGTTTGCTGATTTCATGAAGACATTGCATGAAGAAGTGAAACATAAATTGGAGAATAGTAATCATAAATATAAAGACATAGAAGATAGATCAAGAAGACATGAGACTTTTATAGTTGGGGATGAAGTAATGGTACACTTGAAGAAAGGAATATTTCCTATTGGAACATATGGGAAGCTAAAAATGAAGAAATTTGGTCCTTGCAAGATATTGAGGAAGCTTGATAGTGGAAATGCTTATGATATTGAGTTACCTAATGACATGGATATATCACCTATATTCAACATTAAAGATTTATTTGAGTATTATGAACCTGATGAAGACATGATAGTACCAAATAATTATCCTAAGAGAGAGAGAGACAAAAGAAGTTGAGAAGATTTTGGAACATAGATTTGGAAAAAGTACAAGAGGAAAATAGTATATGGAATATCTAGTAAAGTGGAATAGCAGATCGATTGAAGATAGTTTGTGGATTTCACAATCTGAGTTGGATTCAGCTTGGGGTGTACTTACTACATGATTTGGAGAATCATTTCAAACAACCCCAGCTGTCTGATGTAGGAGAATCTTAGGTCCTTGGTAATTCCATGTCACTAAAAAAAAATTTGAGTTTTCTATGTTGCTCAATTTCCTTCTTTAACTGAGTTGGCTCGGTAGTTGCTCGATTTCTTCTTTGACGGAGTTGGTCGGTTATTTTCCTCACACTCGGTTAACCTTTCTTACCAAGTAGTTTATTTTGGTTTCCTATTGAGGCCGACTTGTGCAATTAATTTTGGTTGCAGAGTTAATGTTCGTATCAATCATTGGGAAGCATGTGGACCTAGATCTGATCATTCCTTCTACTAATGATGGATCTGAAGGCCGACTTGTTTTGGTAGCCTCTTGTATAAATGTAGTTGTTGTTTATATTTTTAGGGAGAAGAAGAGAGAGGAAAAGAGGTATCAGTTTAGAAGTTAGAAGATAGTTTTTGAATCCTCACATGTTGGAGGACTGTTGTAATTGAATTTGATGTATTGGCCATAACTGGGAAGGCCTTACAACTTGACATGTATGAGGTGATTTGTGAATAATATATGATATCTATTATGCATTATTTCTCACTTGTTGTGTATTTACTTCCATGTGTGATCTTTGCAAGTAGGATTTGGATTAGGGTGTGCCTTTGGCCCCTCTTCCTTCCCTTCCTTGCATTATAACATGATATGCAAAGAAAGTGTTATGGCCAAGTAGAAAAGAAGTTCTTTTGCCAGTAAGAAGTTCATCACATCAACAAAATTAGAAATTGTTTGTACAGATTTGAGCAGTCCCACAAGGGCTAGAGGATTCTATGGTGAAAGGTATTTTATGATTTTTGTTGATAACTTTACTAGAATGATGTGGATAGCATTTCATAAAAAAAAAATCTAAAGCATTTGACAAGTTTAGATTGATTAAGAACCAAGTTAAGAATGAATCTGGAATGAAGATTAAATGTTTCAGGTTTGATAGAGGTGGAGAATTTACCTCTAAGGAATTTAATAAATTTTGTGAAGTGAATGGTATTAAGAGATAGTTTTCAGCACCTAGAACAACTGAATAAAATGGTATTACAGAAAGAAGGAACCGATCAGTAACTAAAGCTGTAAGAGCTACGTTATTTGAGAATAATTTGGCCAAGACATTCTAGAGAGAAGCAATGAATACAACAATACATACAATGGTCACTGGAGTACAAATTAGATGAGACACAAACAAGACACCTTATGAATTATGGTTTGGACATGCACCATCAATTAAGTATTTCATAATATTTGGAAGCAAATTTTATATTAAGAGAGATGATGACATCGGTAAGTTTGATCCCAGAAGTGATGAAGGTATATTTCTTGGTTATTCATTTTAAAAAGAAAAGCTTATAAATGTTTCAATATAAGAACTAAGACTATTGTTGAGAGTGCGAATGTTAAATTTGATGAGAAGTTCAAAATTTAGGAAAGAATACTTGATTATGAATCACATGAAGAATTCGTGCTAGAATTGATCAAGAAAATGTTGAACTATTTTATGAAACTGACAGTGATTTGCAGAATGAGAACTACATTGAGGAAATAAGAGAAGAATCAAGATTAGAAAATAGATTTGAAGCAAGAACTAAGACAATGACACCTAATAAGAATCTAGCAAGGAATCATCCTACTGATCAGATTATTGAGAGCATAGAAAAGGAGTTTTGAAAAGAAATAAGGTGCAAGAAGAACTATGTTTAATTTCTCAAATTGAACCTAAAATTACTGAGGAATCCTATAAAAATGATAACTAGATTCAAGTAATGAAGGAAGAGCTAGATTAGATTGAGAAGCACAAGACTTGGGAATTGGTCCCTAGACCTAAAGATAAAAATGTTACAGGAACTAAATGGGTATTCAAAAACAAAATGAATGAAAAAGGTGAATTTGTAAGGAACAAAGCAAGATTGGTATGTAAAGGATACTCACAACAAGAAGGAATTGATTATGAAGAAACTTGGGCACCTATTGCAAGAATTGAAGTGGTAAGAATGTTCTTGGCTTATGCATCTTATAATAAATTCAAAGTGTATCAGATGGATGTGAAATCAGGAACTTTTGAATGGAGAATTGGAAGAAGAAGTCTACATTGAGAAGCTTGAAGGTTTTCCTTTAACTCAAGAAGGAGACATGGCATGTAAACTGAACAAAGTTCTATATGGACTAAAGAAACCACCTAGAACATGGTATGCAAGATTGGATAAATATTTGATAAAATTGGGATTTACTAAAGGCACTGTACATAGTAATTTGTATCTAAAAAAGATTGAGAATGGTTTATTGATTGTAGTTATCTTTTTTGATGATATTATCTTTGGAGGAGAAGATGAAGCTAGTGATAAATTCGCTAATGAAATGAAGAAAGAATTTGAAATGAGCATGATTGGTGAGATGAAATATTTTTTAGAATTACAAATAGCACAAAAAAATGACTATATTTTCTTATGTCAAACAAAATATCTGAAAGACTTATTACAGATATTTGGTATGGAAAATTGTAAGCTTGTTGGCACACCTATGGTAACTAGTCATAAGTTATCTAGCACAGATGAAACTCATGCAATTGAAGAAAAGAAGTATAGATCAATGAATAGAGGATTGTAATATTTAACTCATACAAGACCAGATATATTGAACATGGAGTTGGAATTGTTACAAGATTTCAAGCCGATCCTAAAGAGTCACATTATGAAGTAGTAAAAAGAATATTTTAGTATTTAATAGGCATAATCGACTATGGGTTATGGTATGATAAATCAAATGACTTTACCCTATGTGCATATAAAGATTCAAATTGGAGAGGTAGTCTTGATGACAAAAAGAGTACAAGTGGTGGAGCATTTTTTCTTGGAGGAAGATTTGTTTCTTGGCTAAGCAAGAAACAATATTGTATTTCATAGAGCATAGCAGAAGCAAAATATGTAGCAGCAACAAATAATTGTAATCAGATAATATGGATGAAACAAATGTTGAAGGATATTGGAATCAAGTTCAATGAGCCTGTTATCATATACTGTGATAACACCAGTATACTAAGTATGTTGAATAACCATGTGTTGCATTCTAAAACAAAGCATATACAAATCAAGTATCATGTTGTAAGAGAAAAAGTTGTAGAAAAAGAAGTTAGACTTGAGTATATCTGTACAAAAGAGTAGATTGTAGATATATTTACAAAGCCTTTACCTAAGGATACATTTGATTATTTTAGAGGTATGCTTTGGGTTATGCCCCAGCCTACTTTTGAGTAGTGATGCAAAAAGTTGTATCAGTCTAGTGGTATATGAGCTCTATCCATTCTGGACTATATACTGATACTTCCTCTATGGGGGAGTATGTGTCTTTTTGAGATGAGTCATGAAGGACTCTTGTGAATGTATTTTATGAATAGTTTCTTTTGTTATTCGAGCTTGTGGATTGACATATTGATGTTTTCTTTGTCATTGATGTCAATGGGGGAGAAGGATACTAAATGAAAGACACGTGGTGATTGGATTGATGAAGAGGATTTGAAAAAGTGAAGTATTAAGGAGAAGGATACATTTGGTTGGTTGATTGATTTGATTGATGAAGAGGATTTGAAAAGATAATGAAGAAGAGTAGTGTTGTAGTTTGGTATTCATGGAACTTGGATATTTTTCATATATGTTGCCATCAATGCCAATGGGGGAGATTATTAGGAAATAATATTGAATATGTCTTATGGGGGAGTATTTGGAGTCATTCTATAGAAGTTGTATGTTTCATTCATGACTATGTTTTTCATTGATGTCAACACATTGATTTACTGAAATTATTAGAGAAGCAGATAGTGTTTGTATTAGCGCACATGGAGAAATGTAGATCAAGCTATGCGAAGTTGAGGACTAATTCTATATTATGTTCTAATATTATGTTTAAGATTGCATATGGAAGTTTAATTATTCATTATAGTTATGTGTAATTTAGTGGAAACAATATTAGATAGTGTTCCTGAGAAGCAATTTGTGATAACTAGATTATATCTCCTAATTAGGATGGAATCTAGACATACAAAGTTTAACAAAGGTTTATAATATTTTAGAGGTGACCTGGATGAGACAACATAGTTAGAGCTCACACGTGTGAATAATTATTTAGTTTGGAAGCTGATAGTTTTATGTGGTTATGAAATATTATGTAACATGTATGATTTATATTTTGTAATTGGTTAAGCCTAGTTGGCCGACTCATTTGTAATTATTTGAGTGAGGTATAAAGGAAGGATTGTTTTCCTTGATTGTACTGAAGTTGAATTATATATGAATGAATCAATATTGTAAGAGGATATATACATTGAGCAGATCTGGTAAAAGTATTTGGTGTGGTTTTGGCATAGATAGAGGAGTGAAGATAAGTTGTTGAGATCAGTAATTGTTGCTATTATTCTATTTAGATAATACAAAGATCAATTGGATAGTGAGTTCGGTGATCTTGCCCTTGAAGCTATTTGGATAGTGGGTCCTTCTAGCTTCCATAACTCTTAACCAGGTTAGAATCTTTTAACAGGGATTCAAAGTCTCCTAATAGGGACTGATATATACTAAATGTATTTAATAAGGCTCCTAATAGAGTCCATCCTCTCATGAGGAATTTTCATATTAGTACATCTTTTGTGGGTACCATGCCCACTAGGGCTTACTCTCTGATCAAGATGTTCCCTAGTAAACATATATTGTGTTATTGTGTATATTTATCTTTCTATGGTTGTTGCTTATATTGGTTACATGGTTGAAATCTGATAATGGTATTATAAATTGTTTTTATATGATAACTAATTCACCCCCCCTCCCCCCCCTCTCAGTTATCTTGGTGGACTTTACTTTCTAAAAGTATGAAGATTAGAGTGGTGGTTATGATTTTTATGACTACAAGAGGATATTGGATGTGTGAAGCATATTACTAATAAGGTGATGAGAAAGGAAGCCACCGAGTAATAGAGTAGTGAAGAAAAATTAGAGATTTTGATTCAAGAGTGGATCTACTAAGTACTGAATTGTTAGTGTGAAAGATACAAAATATGAGGTAATGAGTTAATGAGAATAATGAGTCTGATAAGTATATTTTTTATGCAAGTTTGACATACACATTTAGTGTTATTGATTAGAGATTAATTAGAGTTTTAAAAGTCTCATAATCGAGCAGATCCTAGCAGGTCTTATTTTGTAAATCCTTTAACTAGGTGCAGTTCTTAGATTAGAATTATAAAATCCTTTCACAAAGGAGACTTAGAAGTCTTAAGACTCTTAGCTAGGTTAATACTCTTAATATAGTAACCTATCAAAAATAGCTAATATTGTATCTCTAACTGAGAAAAAATTATTCTGTAGTAGTGAAGTCATGTGGATGTCATCCCCATTACAGTTTTTATCCTCTAACAAGGATTTTTGTGATACCAAATATTTGTGTTATGTGTTATCTGTTATATCTTTTGTATGTTTTGTGTGATGCATGCAAATGTTAAGGAATTAGTAAATGGTTAGAAAGGAAAGTTTAATTTGTTCAAAAGTTTTTTATAGTACTGATTCACCCCTCCCCTCTCAGTACTCACATTTGCATACTTAGTCCAACAAAAATCTTCCCTTCAATTTATTCACCATCTTTTCCTATACCTTGATTTTGGTTTTACCTTTCTTCTTCTGATCTAATTGCAGATGCTCCCACCACAAGGATGCATGACCTTTCAATTTTGTGCTTCCAATGCCCACCTTATTTTCATCTAATATGTTCTCATATTCAAAGTATTTCTCCATCTCGGTGATCCAATCCATTAGTTCATCTAAATATAGCTTTCCACTATATTTAGGAGGGTTAAACTGTGGTGTAGCCTTCAAACTTGTCAATGCCTTCAGGAATCTTTCTTCTCACTGATTCATTATAGGTGCAGGTATGGATTCTTCCTAGATTTCTTCAGCTCCATCATCACTAGCATCATTAATATGTCTTCCTCGGCATTGGGTTGTCTCAACAACTTCTAATCTAGCAGTAATTTATCTTAGCATATCATCCAAGCATGGATCTACATTTCTTCCTCCATAAACCATCTTAAAACCCTCTATAATTGTAGGCCAAATCAAAATCTTCTACCCCACAAAAAATATAACCAACTAGGGTTTACAAGAAGGACCCCAACTGAAAACCTAGATTCACAAACCTAGATCAAATCCTTGCTCTGATACCACCTGATGCAAGGGAGGGTAGATAAATTAGGCCAAAGGCTCTCCCAAGTACTACACCACCTTGAAAAATCACAACACAAAAGAAACAACACAGAAACAAAGAGAAAGGAAGCATATCAATTCATTTATTCATCAAACTTTATACATGTCAAGTAGTAAGGCCTTCCCAATTATAGCCAATACAATGAAATTCAATAACAGAGATATTACAATCCTCATGCATACAAGATCCATGACCTACATCCTTCTATCTTCCTTCTCCAATCCCTTTTCCTAAATCTAAAATAGAATATTATATTTATACTTGAAGCTACCAAGCAAGTTGGCTCAAAAAGTCATTTAGATCTAACATTAGAGAAATAAATGACCCAAATTTAGGTCCACATGTTTCCCAATGAACAATCCCAACATTAATATTGATGTAGGAGCATCCTGGGTGTAAGAACAATCTTGCATCACCCAAAACTATTTCTAGTTTCTTTTCAATAAGGGATATCTTGTGTAGAGCTTCTATTTATGGAAAATTATTATTTTTAGTAACTTGGTCATACAAGCTTAGAATGCTCTGATTTCATAGGTAGAGGTTCATCTTAGTCATACCAACCTACTAGTTGAGTTTCATTTCCATATCATCTTTATTGGTGAAGTTATTAAGGTTTTTGGGTATGAAATCTTTGAGCACAATTTTGAAGGCCTTAGAGGCTCTAGATCATGATCGACCCCTGGCTGATAGGAGCTTGCACTAATTAGCCATTGTAGATCAGGTCTTGTTATTTTTGAATAGTGGTTATAATAGAAAAATGGAGCTATGGTTAAAAAGTTATGACTTCCAAAAGTTGGGCTACCTAAAAACATAATTTATAATTATTTTGAGCTGACCCTAATGTAATAATTATTAAAAATAAAATAATTCTAGGGGTAGTCAGCCTTAAGGGCTATATTTTTGAAACCTTCTCGGGTGGTGTAAAATTGCCTATATAAGGAAGTCTTGTAGTGTTTTATATGGCAGTTCTAGATAATAATTCAAGGCTTTGTCCTACAGAATATTGTAACAAAAATTCCCATGTGGCTTTGCATATTGTAATTCTGAAATTTGTAATTCCACAATTGTGGAGATAATAAGAAGGCCATTTTGTGTTCTTGCAAATTGTTGTTTCTTCTCTATTCCTGTTATGTGTTTGTGGTATTAAGGGGAGCACCCTTCATCAAGTGGTATTAGAGGTGGAGTTCTTGAGTGTGTAGACCGATCACTGACTATGAGTTAGTTTGCACCAGGACCATGGTTTGGGGTTTCAGCAATAAGTGCAAATGCCTCCATGAAGGGAACGTGATGGAAGATTCAATGGTGTGTCACCTGAGGTTAGAGCCCTCTAGAGACAAGTGAAAGAATTGCAGGAAGAGCTTCGCAGAGGCATGAATATTTCCATAAGAGAGGAAAGTGAGGATGAAGCTGAAGAAGAAGGAGATTTTTATTAGGAAGGAGAAGGCAAAATTCTGAATCAAGAGGAAGAAAGAATTTTTTGGGCCATTTTCAAGATCGGGAAAAGACCTAAGATTGAGGTTCATACATTTTCAGGAAATCTTAACTCAGAAGAGTTGATCGACTAGATTAATGAATTAGAAGAATATTTTGAGTATGAAGATATTGGGGATCCTGATAGGGTCAAGTTTGCAAAGGCCACATTGAAGAGTCACACAAAGATGGGATAGGATGGTGGATAAATTAAAGAAAAATTCATTCCTGTTGATTATGAGCTTAATCTATTGAAGAAAATGCAAGGTTTGAAGAAATCAAGGAGATCTATTCAGGAATATATGGAGGAGTTCTATCGAATCCTCATCAGAATAGGCCATGTGGAAGATGACAAGGAAAAAGTTGCTTGTTACCTAAATGGGTTTAGGCCAAGCATTTGGTATGAGTTGAATTTGGTCAGAATGAACAGTGTTGAAGAGGCATACTAGTTTTCCCTAAAAGTAGAGGAAAAGTTGAACAAGAAGTTTGAGAGCAGGCAAAGAGGAAGAGGTCATGGTGGAAGATCCAATAGGTGGCATTATGGAGGCTGAAATGAAGATCAGAAAAAGGAGCATGAGGCTAGTAGTAGTTAAAATCATAGAGGAAATAATTTCAATCATTTCCATGATTAGAATAATAGAGATCAAAGAGGAAGGGGAAGAGCACAAGGACCAGGAAGAGGAGGCTTCTGTGAAACATGTTTTCACTATGGAAAAGGAGGTCATAGTGCATATGAATGTCCAAAACACCAAGGAAGGATAGATAGGAGAACTAAAGGATAGGCTAGAGTTTCACATGTGGATGAAGATGCCAAATCATCACATTTTAAAGACATTGAAAGAGGAGAAACACTAATCAATAGAAGAGTCATGTTGAGTGGTGAGAATGAACCTGAGAAAAGAAGGAGTTTGTTTTGCACTAGGTGCAAGTGTGAAGATAAGTGTTGTGATGTGATCATCGATAGTGGAAGCACTAACAATTTGGTGTCAGAGGAGATGGTAAAAAATTTAAAGCTCAAGAGGCAGAAATACCCACATCCATACCAGATTGCCTGGGTGCAGGATGACCACAAGGTCATGGTCAATGAATAGTGCCTAGTAAAGTTCAAGATTGGGGGATACCATGATGAGGTACTATGTGATATCTTATCTATGAATGCAAGTCATATATTGTTGGGTAGGCCATGGCAGTTTGATAGGTGTGTTGTACATGATGGTCATGCAAATACCTATTCTCTGACAAATGATGGAGTGGGACATAAGATAAAGCCATTGAAGGACATAGAATATAAGGTATGTAATAATGCAAGAATAAGTTTTGTTGATAGAAGAAAATTCTTAGAGGGTATGAGGCATGAGCAAGTGTGTTTTTCTTTAATTCTAAAAGCTGGTAAAGAGGAAGTAGAAGATGTACCTGTAGAAGTTGTAGATTTGTTGAATGAGTTTTAGGATATTATATCTGATAATGTGCCTGATGGATTATCACTAGTAAGGAAGATCAGTCATCAAATGGACTTGATCCCAGGAGCTAGTTTTCTGAATAAGGTAGCACATAGAATGACACAAGCAGAAAGTGATGAGTTGAATAGAAAAGAACATGAGTTGTTGTAGAAGTGGTTGATTCGAGAGAGTTTGAGTCCATGTTCTGTACCATAAGTATTAGCACCAAAGAAGAATGGAGAATGGAGGATGTGTATAGATTCCATGGCTATAAACAATATCACAATCAAGTACAGGTTTTCATTACCACAGATGGATGATATTATGGACTACTTGAGCAGAGCTATGTATTTCACAAAGATAGTTTTGAAGACTAGATATCATCAGATTCAAATCAGAGAAGGAGATGGATGGAAAACTATGTAAAACAAAGGAAGGACTGTATGAGTGGTTAGTAATGCCTTTTGGGATAACCAATGCACCGAGCACTTTCATGCGTCTCATGAACGAGCTTCTGAAACTAATTCTAGTTAAGTTTTTCAATATTTACCTTGATATTTTGATCTTTATTAAGACATTGGAGGAGCATATGATGCATATTTGTATGGTGTTTGAGAAGTTAACAAAAGAAAAATTGTTGATTAATTTGAAAAAGTGCAGTTTTATGAAGGAGTTAGTGTATCTGGGATTTGTAGTTTCTGCAAAAGGTCTAAAAATAGATCCATAGAAAGTAAAGGCTATCCTTGAATGGCCTACTCCAAGGAGTGCTACTAAGGTAAGATATTTTCATGGTTTGGCTAGCTTTTATAGAAAGTTTATCAAGAGTTTTAAAAGTATTTGTAGACCCTTGACAGAAACAATGAGAGGAGATAGGAAAGAGTTTAAGTGGACTACAAGGGAAGATAAAAGTTTTAAACTGTTGAAACAAAAAGTTACAGAACAACCCATTTTAGTACTTCCAAATTTTAATAAGGTGTTTCAAGTAGACTATGATGCTAGTGGTACTATAATTTTTAGCCAAGAAGGTAAACCTGTTTCTTATTTCAGTGAGAAGTTAAATGATACCAAGAGAAAGTATTATGTTTATGATCAAAAATTTTATGCTATAGCTCAGGCATTGAAGAACTGGAGACACTATCTACTTCCTAAGGAATTTTTTTTGTATACTGATCATTAAGCTTTGCAATATTTGAATAGTCAAGGAAAGTTGAATCAGAGGCATTTGAAATGGATTAAGTTTTTGGAGAGTTACACATTTGTTTTGGAACAAAGAAGTGGAAAGTCTAAAAGGGTTGCAGATGCTCTTAGTAGAAGACAAATTTTGCTGACAGAGATGCACATTGAGGTGGTTGGGTTCAAGGAACTCAAGATTTTATATCTAGAGGATCTTAATTTTGGTGAATCTTAGAAATCTTGTACAGAACCTGTTACTCTAGATAGAACTAAGTGGTTGGATTTCATCATCCAGGATGGTATGCTATTCAGAGGGAGTCAATTGTGCAATCCACAAAGTTCTATGAGGGAGAATATTGTTAAGGAGAAGCATAGTGGAGGATTGGCTAGAAATTTTGGTCGAGATAAAACCCTTTCTTTGGTTAGTGAGAATTATTACTGGCCAGAGTTGTAGCAAGATGTCAAGAAGTTTGTATAGAGTTGTAGAGTATGTCAAATGGAAAAAGGAGTAAAGAAGAATACATGATTGTATCATCCATTTCCTGTACCAGAGAAGCCATGGGAGGATATCAGTATGAACTTTGTTCTTGGTTTACCAAGGACTCAGTGGGGACATGATTCAATTTTTGTGGTGGTTGATAGATTTTCAAAGATGGCACATTTCATTCCCTATAAGAAGACTAATGATGTTGTTCATGTAGCAGAATTGTTTTTCAAAGAAGTAGTGAGACTACATGGTTTGCACCAAAGAGCATAGTTTCAGATTGAGACACTAAGTTTGTTGGATATTTCTAGCGAACAGTATGGAAGAAGTTAAAGATAGATTTGAATTTCATCTCATCACATCATCCACATATTGATGGATAGACAGAGGTGGTGAATAGGAGTTTAGGGAATTTGTTGAGATGTTTAGTTGGGGATAAGCCAATATGATGGAATTTGAGTTTACCACAGGCATAATTTGCATATAATAATTATTTCAATAAGAGCACTAGAAAATCACCATTCCAGATTGTATATGGAAGTATTCTCAGAAATGCATTTGAGTTGAGGAAGATAGACAAAGGAGAGATAAGTAGTGTTGAAGCTGAGGATTTTGTAGAATATGTGAAGAACATCCATGAGGAGGTGAAAAAGAACATTAACAAGATGAATGCACAATATAAGGCTAAGGTAGATGAGAAAAGGAGGCATAAGGAATTTCAAGTTGGGGATGAAGTCATGGTTCATTTGCGGAAGGAGTGATTTCCTATGGGTACATATAACAAGTTGAAAATGAAAACGTTTGGGCCATGAAAGATATTGAAGAAGCATGATTCAAGAAATGCCTATGAGGTAGAATTTCCTACTAAATTGGGCATATCACTAGTATTTAACATTTCAGATCTAATAGAGTATCATGAAGTGGGTGTTGAAGATGGCATCACAGAACCAAAGTGGAGTATTCTAGCAACTACTTCATCTACCAAGGAGATCGAGGATATACTGGATAGTCATGTTGGTAGAAGTACAAGGAATAGGACATATAAAGAATATCTGGTCAAATGGAAAGGATGACCCATTGAAGATTCATCATGGCTGACAAGAGAGGAGGTTAACCATCTTGGTTTTCCTCTACACACTTGAGATATGACAGGGTTACTTCTCAAATTACCTTGGGTGTCTGATGTAGGATAATCTTGGGTGTAAGAGCAATCTTGCATCACCCAAAAATATTTCTAGTTTCTTTTCAATAATGGCTATCTTGTGCAGAGTTTTTATTTATGTAAACTTACTATTTTTAGTAAGTTGGTCATACGAGCTCAGAATGTTCTAATTTCATAGGTGGAGGTTCATCTTAGTCATATCAACCTACCAGTTGAGTTTCATTGTCATATCATCTGTATCAGTGAAGTTATTGAGGTTTCTGGGTATGAAATTTTTTAGCTCAATTTTGAAAGCCTTAGAGGCTCCAGATCACGATCGAGCCCCGGATGACTAAAGCTTGCACGAGTTAGGCATTGTAGATCAGGTCCTGCCATTTTTGAAAAGTGGTTATAATAGAAAAAAGGAGCTATGGTAAAAATTTATGGCCTCCAAAAGTTAGGCTACCTAAAAACATAATTTGTAATTATTTTGAGCTGACCCTAATGTAATAATTATGAAAAATAAAATAATTCTAGGGGTAGTCGGCTTTAAGGGCTAAATCTCTAGAACCTTCTCGGGCATTGTAGAATTGCCTATTAAGGAAGGCCCGTAGTGTTTTCTAGGGTAGTTCTGGTAGTAGTTCTAGATAATAATTTGAGGCTTTGTCCTATAGAATATTGTAAGGAAAATTCCCATGTGGCTTTGCATATTGTAATTCTAAAGTTTGTAATTTCACACTTGTAGAGATAATAAGAAGCCCATTTTTTGTTCTTGCAAATTTTTGTTGTTTCTTTGTTTTTTTTATGTGTTTGAGGTATTAAGAGGAGAAACCTTCATCAAATATCATGACCAAAATTAAATGCACAAATTAGCCTCAACAAAAGATCCAAACTAAACCCGTTGGTGAGCAAGGCCACTAAGCAACACCGAACCAACTTAGTTAAAGAACACAACAAAGGCACTTGGTGAAAGGCACCGAGCCAAAAAAATGTAACCAAGCTCCCCAGTGAGCAAACAAGACACTCCACTGAGAACTCCAAAGTAGTTATCAATCACATCAAAAAGCTACCGAGATACAGGATTGCCAAAAATCCAAGATGTTGCTACATCAAAAATTTTTTTGATAGAGGTCAACATGTCCTTTGGTGTGACAGTGGAGGAACTTGGCTCCCTTTGACATTCTATTGATTCCTTTAACAACCTTCTTGAATGAATGAGCCTATGTGTTTTTCTCTGGCGATTGCAGGCAAGGAGGACAGTTTATGTTAACAACATCACCCAGTGTAGAAGTGTCGATAATAAGGGAATTAAAGGAAAATTAAACATAACCAAAGAGCATTCATTGATTAGTCATCTTAGGAGGAGGTACATAAATTATGCTAGTGAGAAAACTGTCAACTAGAATTTAGTAAGTGGCATCTAGAAAATAGACATGTGATCTCATGCAGTATTACACACCTAAGAAATGATATCCTAGCTAGATAATATAAATGAGGCTAATCTATCAAGAGCAATATTCTAGGAAAAATATTTTATAATAATATAAAATTTGTTAGGAATGGGAACACTGAGAGGGGGGGGGGTGAATCAGTGTTCATTGTATTTTATCTTTTAGCTTTAATCTTTAAACTGAACTTAAAAGATTAAGTACTGAATTAAACATCCACATAAACATGAAACATGAAATAAACACATGACACCAATATGGTTACAGGGAAACCCTAATAGGTAAAAACCCTAGTGGGAATTGACATCCACTAATATTTTGTACTAGTGTTTTGTGATCCTTGTTAGAAGATTCTTAACCCTATTAGGAGTTTCTTTACAATGCATTAAGTACAATAGACCTTGTTAAGGGTCAGACCCTATTAGGAGTCTTTTATAATAGTACCTATTAAGGGAGTAGACACACTTTCCTAGAGCTCACTGCTCAAGTGGTGAAGGCTACAACTTTCTAATCTCGGATACACACTATATCTACTGGATGAACTGTCACTATGACACTGCTTGTCAGATCAGTTCCTTTGATGTGTTGATGCTTTGACCTCTTGAAAAGCTCTAATACATCTTATAGTGTCTTTGCACACTTCTCTTCTTTTTATCAAAACTCTCTATCAACTTCCATACTAATTATAATGGGCCCATCTTATATTTATATGCACATACAAAATAAACAACTAGGTCGGCCCTTAAACCTATTACATACAACGCTTCCAAATGAATTGCCTTAAGCGTGTTTACAATAAAACATATATACATGTCAGAAAACTAATTACAATAGGTGCATAGCCTTTACATCATTACAATATGGCCAAAACTCAAAATGATAACAGTCGGCTACTTACTCTATTCTTCACTGGCACACACTAGTTGTGCAACTTCAACTGCCTATATCTTTCTCATACTTGCATATCTAATCATGCACTCATAGACTAAGAATGAATATAGTCCAACCAAATTAAATTCCAAGGTTCACATCATAACTTGATCATACACATGTGCGCTAATGCTCTGAGCTGTAAGAACTCTATACATTGTCCAGTCTTCAATACTTAATCGATTTCTGATCTTCTCATCAAGTGCGCTAACTCCAAACTACTATATGACTTTATTGAAATAATGAAAACACTATATTAAATCATATACATTAGTATAGACAACTTTCCAACAATCTCCCCCTTTTTCATTGATGGAAACAAAGGAATATGGCCAAGTTGCTAACTATCCTTAATACAAAAAACTTTTTGTCTTCTATACATACACTTATATCTACCTATGTACATATTATGATCCATATTCTATAAAAAAATCCCCCTTTGACATTAATGACAAAGGTGTTTCAAAAACAATATCTACATATACTCACTGAGGGAAAACATCTGGATATGCTATCTTTAGGTTTTGGATCTCCTTCTTCCAAAATGTGATCAAAGAGTTTATTATTTGGAGATGGGCGCATAGTGCATACTATATCTTCTCCATCTTCTTCAAGTCAGTGCTAGGACCATGATCATATGTTACCATTTTGGCGTCTATGTCATTGATGTTCTGATTGATCATATCTAATGAGGGTGCAAGAGCATTCCTGAGTTGTGTTTGCCTTGCCCTGATCTTTGTCATTTCTTTTTCTGCCTTCTCAATCTTATTTATTTTCCCTTGGTATACATTATTACACATGTTTACATCTGTGGATGTGTCTTTCACTGAACTCTTGACTTGCTCAATCATAGCTTCTGCCTCTTTTATTTTCTTGAAATGAGCATCAGTAAGCTTATCCTGATCCATGCATTCTACAATGACTCTTCTTCCTTGATCTGCAAACTCTTTTAAGGATGCTTGACCAGTCTTGAGTGAGCTTAGGTCAAGTGCAAAGTTTCTCATTAATTCACTCAACCTCTTCTTCAGGTACTTTTCTTCTACAACTAGGGATGTAGATTCTTTAAGGCTTGAGAAATTACTTTTGAAATGTGAGATGATTGTACTCACATCATCAACAGAGTGTATCTTTGACACTTTCTTTTCCTCTGGAAAAAAATTGTTCAAAATGTTTACTGATTCTACCAGGAGGGGATTCCTCATCACTTGTTTTTCTTTGGCCTTTTCCATGGCTAGGACGCTAAATTTTATCAAATATTCTTCTCCCCAAGAGTCCCAACTAGTTATGTCAGGTGTCAAACTTGACAACAATGTAGAGGGTGATGGATTGATGGGAGTGCTATCCATTATTTCTTGCTTAACTCTTACTTCATTTACTTTCTTTTCTATTTCTTTTTCTATCTTTTCTCCTTTTTCTGTGATGTCCTCAATCAAAATTGTTGGCAAGTTGTCTATACTAAGGTATATGACTAGATATAGTGTTGTCATTATGGCAAAAAAGCCATATAGTAGTTTGGAGTCAGCGCACTTAGTGTAAAGATAAGAATTTAGTTAAGTGTTGAAGAGTGGATAGTGTACAGAGTTCCTATAGCTCAGAGCATCAGCGCATATGTGTATGTATGAATTATGGTATGCACCCTAGAAGTTACATTTGTTAGACTATACTTATGCTTAGTCTATGAGCACATAAGTAGATATGCAAAGATGTGAAAGCTACAGTCAGTTGAAGTTGCACAGCCAGTATGTGCCAGTAGAGAACAGAGCATGGAGCTGACAGTTAGGATTTTGGTTTGCGATTGTAATGTAATATTTTAAAGGCTATGCACCCATTGTATTTAGGCTGTCAACATGTTTATATGTATAATTGTAAGAATGCTTAAGACAATTCATTTGGAAGCATTGTTTGTAATTAGTTATAGGGTTGACCTAATTATCTATTTTGTATAAGTGCATAAATATAAGGTGCACCCATTGTATTCGATATGGAAGTGATAAAAGAGTTGTCATAAGTAGAGAAGAGGTATGTGAATAAATCATAAGATGTATTAGAGCTTTGCTAGGGGTCAAAGCATCAGCACACCAAAGGAACTGATCTGACAAGCAGTGTCACAGTGATAGATCACCTATAGATATAGTGTGTATTTGAAATTAGAAGGTTGTAGCCTTCACCATTTGAGCAGTGAGTTCTAGGATAGTGAGTTCACTCCCCTAATAGGGATCATTGTAAAAGAATCCTAACAGGGTCCAACCCTCGACCAGGTCTACTATACTTAATATATTGTAAAGCTACTCCTAACAGGGTAAAGGATCTTCTAACAAGGATCACAAAACACTAGTGTAAAATATTAGTGGGTATCAAGTCCCACTAGTGTTTTCACCTATTTGGGTTTCCTCATAACCATATTGGTGTCATGTGTTGATTTCATATTTCATTTTTATGTGAATGTTTATTTCAGTACTTAAGCATTTAAGTTCAGAAGAAAGATTAAAGGGAAAAGTTAAAATATAATGAACATTGATTCACCCCCCCACCTTCCCTCTCAGTGTTCCCATTCCTAACAATTGGTATCAAAGCTCTGGTCCTTAGCAAAGAAGTTTAACCACTTGAGGAGATCATGGACAAAGAAGAAATGAAATATCTAAAGAAGAATCTTGAAGCCGCTCTTGAAGACCTGGACAATTCAGAAAGAGAAATTGAAGAACTAAAAGAAAAAGTTAGTGATGCTCAATTAGTTATCAAAAGACTAAGAAAGGATTTGAAAGGATGCTCTAACAGTGATCTTGAAGAAAAAGTCAAGAATTTGAATGAAGAAAATGCATCCTTATTAAGTCAGCTAGAAGAATTTGATGACAAAATGATGAACAATCAAGATGTCTACAATGAACAAGTCAAGGAGAACCTTCAACTCACTGAGGAATTGAGGGAAGCCAATTTGGAAATCTTAGAGCTAAGGAATATCAAAGAAAGATTGGAATCTGAATTAAAAAAGGCAAAGGATCATATTGACAAATTACACACTAGTGTTGATTTGGTAGAATCTCAGTTGTATGCAAGAAGAGCCAAATGATACACTAGTTTTATTGGATACAATGAAGCACAAAATCAGATTGACAATATGCAAGCAAAAAAGGAAACACAAAAAGACTCTAGTGATACTGAGAAAACTGAAGATCTAACCAAAGACAATGGTGGTCCTCCTAAGAATGAGTGCAAGCGTATAGAATGCACTTGTTTTGCATGTAACAAGCATGGACATATTGCAAGGAACTATACAGAGGTAAGACCTTTTAATGGTCAATGTTATTCATACAATAGATTTGGTCATAAAGCTATGAATTACAAGACTAGTAAGAAGAACAAGACTCAACATGATCAAAGAAATTAGAATCAAACAAATATAAGAAGTTCTCAGAATGTTACATGTTAGATATTTAACTATAATGGTCACTCAACCAGAACATGTAAAATGGTGACTGATGTCAATGCATCAAGGAATAATAGACCTCCTATCATTTGTCACTCCTATAACAAGGCTAGACATATCTCAAAGTTTTGTAGATCAAGGGCACAAGGTCAAGACAGCCCTAAAAAGGTCAAAGAATTAGTATTGGATCCTGAAGCAGAAGTCAAGTTTGTGAAAGCCTCAGATGATGCAAGCATGATTTGGTCAGAGAAAAAGAAGGACAAAGCTAACTTAAGCTTTTGGACCCCTGCATGGCTAGTATACTCATCATCAGAGTATGTGCCTTTGGACTTAAGCTTTGGAGTGTATAGGAACCTTTGTGCAAGAGCGCACATGCTGATTGTTAGCGGAGCTCAAGTTTTAAATTTTGAAGTGAGAGCCTGGTTTATGCGACTTGCATTAATGGAAAATTTCTCACTTTAAGTACACATAAAGTTGTTTGTTTACTCATTGCATTCAAATTCAGAGTGATTGAAGAGAAGATTGAGCCTTGGAAGTTGTGAAAATTTGGAGATTGAACTATCAGTGTTTGCAGTGCATTTGATCGATTGCAGAAACCCTAGCTCATTGCGCTGATTCAAAAGCCATCAAATTATCTCTAAGTTTAGTTGGAAAGCAATTAACAAGTAAGTCAAGGCCACTCCCATTATTTATGATGTCGCTGAGAAGAAAAGATATGTTTTCAAGAGGCACCCATTTAAATCAACCCTAGATTATTTAGAAGGAGCTTTCACCCACACACCTATGGGCATCATGCATGTGGAAGACATAAGGGCTTACATCTACTATAAGAAACAACATGTTGGACTTCATAGGTTAAGGGTGCACTTGGATACCATGTTTAAACAAGATAAAACATTCATGGATGAATATGCCAAATGGAATGATCACCCTATTGTTGAGTATTCTACAGCATATGAATTCTATGAGACATAATGGATAAAGATCTTATTGAGAAGAATCCATGATGATCTGTTTTGGATTAGAGATGTTCCAGTAAGAATCACAAGTGATCTGATACATGAGATGACAGACCTTTCTTGGACAGGCGTCGTCCTTCCAGTGGGCAAGGATGTCAAGAAAATGGTAGAGCAAGTATGCAAGTCAAGGAGCGATAGGCGCGGCATGACTATTGAGCCAATTGAGAAAGCAGACATCAAATTGATGTCAATGATATTGGGTTACAGATTTCATCACACCAATAGGGTGAATAGTGTGTCTGCAGGCACTATTCTAGTTTCCATCGGACTAGTAAAGGAAGATGGAGAGTTCAAATTGTGTGAAATCTTGTGCGCACAGTTGATAGATAAGATCAAAGCTATCAAACATGACAAAACAAAGATATTTAGGTTTGGGTCCTTAATCATCTATATGTACCTTCATATAGTTGGCAGAGTTTCAGATTTGTATTTGGACAAGTCCATTCCAACAATGCCTAAGATATCCAACAAAGCATCCATAGAAAGCACACTAAGAGACTATGTCACATTGGAATTGAAGACCTTTAGAGCTAAGATGCAGATGAGGTATAGGATTCCAGAAAGCATTGTAGAGAAATATAAGGATACAATATGCTTTATGGTGGAGACTGATACTACATGTATGGAATTTGTTGAGCCTAAAACTAAGTGGATTCATCCACTTGGGTATGAGGTAGAGGAACAAGTTCTTGAAGCTTATGCATAGGTACTTCTATCAACCCCCAAAGATCCTAATGAACCTAGGTGTGGAACCTATGAGGAAAAGACTAGAGAAGTTGATGCAAAACTTAACAGTGCAACAACTAAAAGAAAGGTTGCAAAGGTCACTTCTGAGATCTTGAGAATACATGGTGTCTCAAATAGACCTTGATAAAGCAAGGGTGAAAAGATTTCCTTAGAATTGAAAGGCGCATCAGCAGAGGAAGAACAAGAAGATCCTAAGTTATAGAAGATGAAAACTGAATCAGATGACAGTTAGATGGGTAAAGAAGATAATACTCTTTCTGTGCCCATAGATATTATTGATCTTACCACTCCTCTGGAGTATAAGCCTATAGTCAAGAGGATGAAAGAAGCTAGCGCTAGTCATCCATCCTCGTGAGCTACAAGGAGCAAGAAAAACATTCAAGCACCTCTTAAGGCAATATTCAGACCAAGCCTTAAAGTTTTGAATGCAAGAATGGTTGATGAGGGTAGAATTGATCAAGTAGGGAAGTATTATGATACATACTGTGAGATTGACAAATCGGAAATACATAGTATGATTGTCAAACATATGATCAAGTTCAAGAAGACAATCCTTGAGTTGAAAACCTCTATTCCGGATAAAGTATGGGATATTTTAGAATACCAAAAGACACAAGAAAATGATGAGGATCTAAGGATTAGATAAAAAGTATTAGAAGATACTTTGCCAGTATGTTCTAAAGAAGAAGAGGCACTGATATTAAATTTGGTGAAGCCACACTTAAGGACAAAGATGAGAACTCTACACATTATGAACAAAGACTATGAGCTGATAATGAAGGAAATAGAGAAGGATTTTGAAAAGGTGTGATTAGAACAACACATGAAACCACCTACTACGACCATCACTCATGCACCTAGTAAGCAAGACAAAAAAGTTGAGACCTTCAATGTACTAGTGACAGGTCCTTAGGACTCAGCACCCATAGTAGAAACTCAAACATAAGAAAACAAGTATGTGCCCATCTCAGAATCACACAAAGGCAGCACTATTATCATAGATAATGTGGAGATAGCCATGGCGGCTACTGATAAGGATTTGGACAAGTTTGAGGAAGTGTTTGTTAGTATTGAAGAAGCTGAAATCTTATGCAGCAATACACCTCCCACTCAACAAGAAGTACTTATAGAAGATGTATCTGATAAGAGAGAAGAGGAAAAGGAAGTAAAGATGAAACTTCTTTTGAAATGGTCATAAATAAGAAGTGATGGACAACACTCCCATCACTCCCTCCTCAACATTGTTGTCAAGTTTGACACCTGACACAAGCAGTTTGGACTCCTGGAAAGAAGAAGACCTAATTAAGTTTAGCATCCTAGCTATGGAGAAGGCAAAGGAGAAGCAAGTCATGAGAAATCCTCTCCTTGTGCAATCTATGAATATTTTGAACAGTTTTCTGCCAAAGGATAAGAAAGTACTAAAAGTACATTTAGTTGATGATGTGAGTTCAGTCCTCTCACAATTCAAAAGCAATTTTTCTAGCCTAGAAGATTCTGCGTCCATAGTAGTAGAAGAGAAGTACTTAAAGAGGAGGCTCAATGAACTAATGAGCAACTTTACACTAGACTTGAATTCTCTTAAGTCTGGTCAAGCATCCTTGAAATAATTTGTTGATGAAGGAAGAAGGATGATTGCAGCATGCATGGATCAAGACAAGCTCACCGATGCTCACTTCAAGAAAATAAAAGAGGCAGAAGCAATGATTGAGTAGGTAAAGAATTTAGTGTCAGACACATCCATTGATGTAAACATGTGCAACAATGTCTACCAAGGATAGATATACAAGATTGAGAAGGAAGAAAAGGAGATAACAAGGATAAGGTCCAGAAAGACTCAGTTGAGGAATGGTCTTGCGCCCTCCTTAGACATCCTCAATCAGAATATAAAGGAGATTGATGCCACCATGGTAACTTATGATCATGGTCCCATCAGTGGCTTGGAGAAGATGGAGAAGCTTCAATATGCATTATGCGCCCATCTCCAAATAGTTAACTCTCTGATAACCTTTTGGAAGAATGAGATCCAGAACCTTAAGATCGCATATCCGGATGTTTTCCCTCAGTGAGTATGTGTAGATATATTTTTTTATGCACCTTTTTCATTAATGTCAAAGGGGGATTTGTGTATAGAATATGGAGTATATATATGTATAGGGAGATATAAGATTATGTATAAAAATGTATAGAAGACAAAAGTTTGTGTGTAAAGGAACAGTTAGCAACTTGGCCATATTCCTTTGTTGCCATCAATGACAAAAGGGGAGATTGTTGGCAAGTTGTCTATACTAAGGTATATGACTAGATATAGTGTTTTCATTATGGAAACAAAGTCATATAGCAGTTTGGAGTCAACGCACTTAGTGTAAAGATAAGAATTCAATTAAGTGTTGAAGACTAGATAGTGTATAGAGTTCCTACAGCTCAAAGCATCAACTCATGTGTGTATGGATGAATTATGGTATGTGCCCTGAAAGTTATGTTTGTTAGACTATACTTATTCTTAGTCTATGAGCGCATAAGTAGATATACAAATATGTGAAAGTTACAGGCAGTTGAAGTTGCACAGCTAGTGTGTGCTAGCACAGAACAGAGCATGGAGCCGACAGTTAGCATTTTGGTTTGTGATTGTAATGTAATATTGTAAAGGCTATACACCCATTGTATTTAGGTTGCTGGCATGTTAATATGTATAATTGTAAGCACGCTTAAGCCAATTCATTTGGAAGCATTGTTTATAATTAGGTATAGGGTCAACCTAATTATGTATTTTGTATAAGTGCATAAATATAAGGTGCCCCATTGTATTTGGTATAGAAGTGATAAAAGAGTTGTGATGAGAAGAGCAGATGTATGCGAAGATAGCATAAGATGTATTAGAGCTTTGCTAGAGGTCAAACCATTAGCACACCGAAGGAACTAATCTGGCAAGTAATGTCACAATGACAGTTCACCTGCAAATATAGCGTGTATCTGAATTTAGAAGGTTGTAGCCTTCACCATTTGAGTAGTGAGCTCTAGGATAGTGAGTCCACTCCCCTAACAGGGATCATTGTAAAAGAATCCTAACAGGGTCTGACCCTTGACCAGGTCTACTGTACATAATATATTGTAAAGCTACTCCTAACAGGGTAAAGGATCTTCTAACAAGGATCACAAAACACTAGTGTAGTGTAGAATATTAGTGTGTATCAAGTCCCACCGGGGTTTTCACCTATTTGGGTTTCCCCGTAACCATATTGGTCTCATGTGTTGATTTCATGTTTCATGTTTATGTGAATGTTTATTTCATTACTTAAGCATTTAAGTTCAGAATAAAGATTAAAGGGAAAAGTTAAAATATAGTGAACATTGATTCACCCCCCCCCCCCCCCCTCTCAATGTTCCCATTCCTATCAAAAATTTCTTGTGGATTTGGAGAATTGCTACCACAAATAATTTCAGCTTCTTGGGTGCTGACAAAGGCATCCTCAAACTTGTCCAGATCCTTATCTGTGGCCGCCATGGCTATCTCCACATTATCAATGATAATTGTGTTGTCTTTTTGTGACTGTGTAGTGGGCACAGACTTATGCCTCTGAATGTCCTTCCACCACAGGTGTCGAATCCTAAGTACCTGTTACTGATGCATTAGTGGGCTCTGCCACCTTTACTTCCTTTATGGATACTTATGCTTTGGGTGCAGTAGGTGGATACATGTGCCTGTTCATAAAGATCTTTTCAAAGGCTTTATCTGTTTCTTTGGCAACTAATTCATAGTTTTTATCCATTATATTCAATGTTCTTGTCTTGGTCCTAAGGTGAGGCTTCACAAAATCTAACAGCAACTTCTTCTCTTCTAGCTCACATACAGGAAGGGTCTCATCTAAGATCTTCTCCCTTATCCGTAGATCTTCTTCAATAGCCTGTCTCTTTTGGAATTCTAGGATGTTCCACACATTTTCAGGGATCATAGTCTTAAGTTCCAAGACTATCTTCTTGAAATTCAGCATCTATTTGACTATCATACCATGTATCTCCTATTTGTCTATTTCGCTATATTTTTCATAAAACTTCCCTACTTGATAAATTCTTCCCTCATCAATTATTCTTGCACTTAGCACTTTTAAACTAGGTCTGAAATCTACCTCAGGAGGAGCTTGAGTGTTCTTTCTGCTTCTTGTTGCTCGTGAGGATGGATGACTTGTGCCAACCTTTTTCTTCCTCTTTACTATTGTCTTATACTCCAGAGGAGCAGTAGGGTCAATGGTTCCTTGGGCGCAGAAGGAGTATCATTAGTTTTATCCTTATGTTCATCAAATTTCTCTATCTTTACCTTCTTCAACTTGGCATCATGTGATTTTTCCTTTGTTGCATCTGGGCTCTCTAATTCCAAAGCAATCTTTTGTTCTTTTGCTTTGTCTAGATCTACTTGAGACACTCCATGTATTCTTAAGATCTCTGAGGTGACTTTAGCAACCTTTATTTTTGTTGCGGTGCTATTAAGTTTAGCATCTATCTCTCTTGTCTTTTCCTCATAAGTTCCCCACCTTGGCTCATTAGGGTCAATAGGAGCTGAAAGCAATACTTGAGCATATGCTTCTAAACCTTGTTCATATACTTCATATCCATGTGGATGAATCCACTTTTTTCTAGGTAGAACTACTACCATGCATGCTGTATCTATTTCAATCATTAAAAAATTAGTATCCTTGTATTTCTCAACAATGTTTTCTGGAATTCTGTATCTCATTTGCATCTTGGCCTTGAAGGTCTTCAACTACAATGTTATGTAATCTCTCATTGTATTCTCAGTGGATGCCTTGTAAGATATCTGTGGCATGGTTGGAATGGACTTGTCCAAATATAGATCTGATACTTTCCTAGCTATATGAAGGTACATGTAAATAATTAGAGACCCAAACCTGAATATATTGGTCTTATCATGCTTGATTGCCTTGATGTTATCAATCAATTGTGTGCACAAGATCTCACATAGATTGAACTCTCCATCTTCCTTCACAAGTCTAATGGCTACTAGAATTGTGGCCACAGATACACTATTCACCATGCTATTGTGTTGAAACTTGTATCCAAGTATCATGGACATCAATTTGATGTCAGCTTGCTCAATAGGCTCAATTGTCATCCCGTGCCTATCACTCCTTGACTTACATATTTTCTCAACAATTTTTTTGACATCCTTGCCCACAAGAAGGATGGCGCCAGTCTTAGATAGGCATGTCATCTCATATATTAGGTCACTAGTGATTCTTACTCGCACATCACCTATCCAAAATAGGTCATCATGAATTCTGCTCAGAAGTATTTTAATCCATTCTGTCTCATAGAACTCATATGCCCTAGCATACTCCACTATAGGATGATCATTCCACTTCGCATATTCATCCAAGAAGGTTTTTTCTAGTTTTAGCATGGTTCTCATGTGCGCCCTTAATCTGTCCAATCCTATTGATTCCTTCTTATAGTAAATGTATGCCCTAATGTCTTCGACATGCATAACACCCATAGGCATGCGAAAGAATGCTCCCTCTAAGTCATCTAGGGTAGAATTAAATGGATGCTTCTTAAACACATATCTTTTCTTTTCTGCAACATCAAATACTATGGGAGTGGCGATCACTTACTTGTTTTATCACTTTCTAAATGTTCTCTAAGATAATCCGAAGACTTATGAATTGGCATGATAAACTAGGGTTTCTTTAACTGATCAAATGTACTACTAATCACTGACAGATCAATCTGCAAGTCTTCACAATAAATTCTAAAGCTCTTTCTGCTCTCCAATCGCTCTGAATTTGAATTCAATGAGTAATCAAAAATCTTTCTATGTACTTAAAGCGAAAATTCTGCCATTAATGCTTGTTGCGTAAACCAGGCTATCACTTAAAAATTTCCAACTTTTGTTCTATGAACAATCAGTACGTGTGCTCTTACACGAAGGTTCCTTTATTCTCCAAAAGCTTAAGTTCAAAGGTGCACACTCAGAGAATTAGTATACTAGCCACGTAGGGGACTAGAGCTAAATTAGCTCCCCCTATGACCCTGAGGGCCATTCATCCAGATGTAGAGGGTGTGTCCATTGTCAATGCATCCGATACATACTCATCAACTTTTTCATTCTTTCCTTCTGACCAAATCAAGCTCGCATCATCTAAGGCTTTTACAAAATTAACTTCTCCTTCAAGATCCAATACTAGTTCTTTGGTCTTTTTACGGCTTTCCTGACCTTGCATCCTTGATCTACAAAACTTTGAGATATGTATAGCCTTGTTACAAGAGTGAAAAATTACTGGAGGCCTTATATTCCTCAGCACATTGACATGAGTCACCATTTTACATTGTCTAGCTAAGTCACCATTTTAGTTCCATATCTAACATGTAATAATCTGAGAACTTCTTATATTTGTCAAATTTTGATTTCTCTGATCATGTTGAATCCTATTCTTTTTACTAGTCTTGCAATTCATAGCTCTATGACAAAATTTATTGCATGAATAACAATAACCATTAAAAGGTCTTACCTTTGTATAGTTCCTTGCTATGTGTCCATGCTTGTTACATGCAAAACAAGTGCGGTCTACTGGCTTGTGCTCATTCTTAGGTGGTTCACCATTATCTTTGGTTTGATCTTAAATATTCTTAGTATCAGTAGAGTCTTCTAGTGTATTCATTCTTGCTCGGATGTTATCAATCTAATTTTGTGCTTCATTATATCCGATGCAACTAGTATCTCCTTTAGCTCTTCTTGCATATAACTAAGATTCTATCATATCAGAACTTGTGTGTAATTTGTCAATGTGATTCTTTGCTTCTTTTAATTCAGACTCCAAGCTTTCTTTGTTGTTCCTTAGCTCCAAGATTTCCATGTTTTCTTGCCTTAATTCCTCATTGAGTTGAAGGTTATCTTTGACTTGTTCATTATAGACTTCCTGATTCTTGATCAGTTTATCATCAAATTCTTCAAGTTGATCTTCAAGGATGCATTTTCTTCATTTAGCTTCTTGACCATTATCCCCAATTATCTAGTGGAACATTCTTTCAGATCCCTTCTTAGCCTTTTCATAACTAATTGAACATCACTGACTTTTTCTTTTAGTTCTTCAATTTCTCTTTCAGATTTGTCCAGGTCTTCAAGAGAAGCTTCCAAATTTCTTTTCAAATGTTTCATTTCTGCTTTGTCCATGATCTCCTCAAGTGGTTCAACTTCTTTTCTGAGAACCAGAGCTCTAATACCAATTTTTAGGATTGGGAACACTGAGAGGGGGGGTGAATTAGTGTTCACTATATTTTATCTTTTAGCTTTAATCTTTAAACTGAACTTAAAAGCTTAAGTACTGAAATAAACATCCACATAAACATGAAACATGAAATCAACACATGACACCAATATGGTTATGGGGAAACCCAATAGGTAAAAACCCCAGTGGGAATTGACTCCCACTAATATTCTATACTAGTGTTTTGTGATCCTTGTTAGAAGATCCTTAACCCTGTTAGGAGTTGTTTTACAATGCATTAAGTACAATAGACCTTGTTAAGGGTCGGACCCTATTAGGAGTCTTTTACAATAGTCCATGTTAGAGGACTGGATGCACTTTCCTAGAGCTCACTTCTCAAGTGGTGAAGGCTACAACCTTCTGATCTCAGATACACACTATATCTGTTGGATGAACTGTCACTATGACACTACTTGTCAAATCAGTTCCTTTGATGCATTGATGCTTTGACCTCTTGCAAAGTGCAAATACATCTTATAGTGTATTCGTACACTTCTCTTCTACTTATCACAACTCTCTATCAATTTCCATACTAATTACAATGGGTGCATCTTTTATTTATATGCGCATACAAAATAAACAACTAGGTCAGCCCTTAAACCTATTACATACAACACTTCCAAGTGAATTGGCTTAAGCGTGTTTACAATCAAACATATATACATGTCAGAAACCTAATTACAATAGGCGCATAGCCTTTACATCATTACAATATGGCCGCAACTCAAAATGATAACAGCTAGTTGCTTACTTTCTTCTTCACTGGCACACACTGGCTGTGCAACTTCAACTGATTGTATCTTTCTCATACTTGCATATCTAATCATGCGCTCATAGACTAAGAATGAATATAGTCCAACCAACTTAACTTCCAGGGCACACATCATAACTTGATCATATGCACATGTGTTGATGCTCTGAACTGCAGGAACTCTATACACTATCTAGTCTTCAATACTTAATCAATTTCTGATCTTATCATCAAGTGTGCTGACTCCAAACTACTATATGACTTTGTTTCCATAATGAAAACACTATATTAAGTCATATACATTAGTATAGCCAACTTGCCAACAAAGTCATCTACCAGGAAATAATGTTACTGAGCTAATGTGGTGCTAAATTATAAATATAATAGAAGCATTCATATACACAAAGAAACATTAGTAGCTACTATTGATAATAGAGAAGAAGAAATTATAATAAAATTTTGCTACTACTATGAGATTATTTTGAATATATAAAGTGGGAGAGGGCACAAATCCTTGCAAAATAACCAATAGGTAGAAGGGAAGGAAAAGCTCATGAGGAGTGAGACCACCTAGAGAAAGACCAAAAATATAAATTCAACCAAGAAACAAGAATAGTAAAATCTAATAATAGGCATCAACCACTGGTACAATGAACCCCACTAGATGGAGGGAGTCTTACACACTTCCATTTTTATTTTATACCTTTAGAAAATGTATGAATGAGCATTTTTATATTTTTCTTTGGTAGGGGATGGATCATGAAAAGCCTCCATGGATTTATTTAACCAAATCCCATCTCTTTTAGATTTTCTTTTTGGCACACCTATGTTCCAATTCCTCCTCGAGGATCTATAGGGAGACAAAATACTTAAACATCATATCTTTTCTATAATCAACAACCTACTTCAAATGTATTTTTATGTGATCTTGGTTACTTTTAATAGTAGCAATGGTACACAAAATTTCCTTTTTCTCTTCCTTAGAGAACACTAACTCATAGATCTCCTTGATCAAAATCTTGATATTATCCCAATTGTTAAGCTTATTTGTAAGGTCATTAGCAATGGTCCAAACACTCTCATCATTAAATGCCTTAGACAAATACCTAGTTGTCACATCCTCTTCCTCAAAATCCTCAAGCATGTTAATTTCATTTTTAGTCATATGCAATTGGGCTAACATCCATCAAATAATTTGATTACATTTCCTATAGAACACACATAGCTTATTAACTTTTTCCATAATTTTAGAAAATCCAACCTTCAAGGAAAACAATGTATGGGAGTGAGGAGGGGAGGTAGGGGTGGCCGAGGAAGGATTGGCACCCGAATTATGAAACTATTTTTCAGGGGTCCCATCTAGCCCAATTGTCCAAGAGAAAGAAGAGAGATCAAAAACATTAAGCACCTCAGTATGCACCACATTATTCCCCTTGGGAAAAAATTTCATTTTAGCTCTTCTTTGAGGATTAACATGGGTAGCATTAGAAATAGTAGCATATGGCCAAACCAAGTGAAGAAGCCCATTTGTACTATTTTGTATTAGACAACTTGACAATAAGAGAGAGATTCAAATATGATCAAAGGTATAGGGATTAGGGTTGGTAGCATAGAAAAGAGCTATGTGAATGTTATACAAGTTGTAAGTAAGCTACTAACAAAGGGGAAACCCTCCCTTAACCCAAGTGAGCACCACCAATTAAGATGGAAAGGAGAAAATTAAAAAATTAAAATTGGCCCCATGTCTAAAATGATTAAGCATGGGAAGTAAATGGGAATGATTGCATTTAAACCTTTTATCCAAAGTAATGTACATCACTAAAACTAGTGGCACGTACTTCTATTCCCCCAAGAGGTGTTCTCTATTAAACCTATTCTGCAAATGAGAAATTTTCTCCCATCATAAAAAAAATCTTGTAAAATCATCCATGTAGTGGCTTATGGACATTTTGGTAAGATTCATGCATTCCACAATCAACACATTATCTATAAAAATAGTCTCCACTAAAAATATGAAAGAAACCCCACCAATAGAGACAAAACCCTTTTCCTAACCATTAGAAAATTTCTTTGATAACTAAGGGTTAAGGACCCACAAGCCTTCAGTGTAGGTCTCATGGTTACCATTGAGTAAGATAGCCCAGAGGACCTTATCATTCTTGAAAATATTACAATTATCAGGTGCAACTTGAATTAGATCCTCTCTACCCCATTAAAATTCAAAAGGATAAATTTTTGGTATGAACATATTGAAAAGAGAAAGCATGACTAAGAAGTATAATAGGGAAAAATAGTCTAGAGAGAGAGGTGTAAATCTTACACTAAAAGGTAAGGATTTTTTATGCAAAAATATTGTGGAAAACAAAATAAAAGGCCATCATAGATATGGCAATACATGGATCTTTAGGTAGTATTTGAGACTTGATCCTCTAGGATGGAAACACGAACATCCTCAAAGATATCATGTAGGGAGGTCCACATCCACATAGAAGTACAAGGAAAGGGCCTAGGTTGGCAAGTTTATGTGTTCACATGTTTCCCTCTCTAAGACTATGATTGAATTTGACATGTTCCAAAATGAATAGGATGTGGTGGCAATTAGATATATGAGATCTTTAATAGTCCAACCTAGATTTTCTTCCTCACTAAGCATCATGATGATGTTCTTAGCATCACATTTAATACTAATCTTTTGGATCACTTTATCTTTATTTAGAATGATACTACTATAGGTTATTTCCAACTCAACTATATTAGAGGTTTGTAATTCCTAGGTTAGCCATGTAGGCCATCCTCAGGTTGGATTTTTCATCTCTTATAATGCCACCCCCACCTTCTTGACCATGGTTCCCTTTAAAGGAACCATCAAAATTTAATTTAAACCATTCAAGGTTGAGGGAGGAACGCATGCTATGATATTGTTATCATAAGAGTTATTTTATCATTGTAACACAATTTAATTGATTGGTATACCAATATGATGATATATAGAGTTTTAAATGGTTTTGTGAATGGAAGAAGCATTTCCTAAAAAAGCCACCAAAATCAAAAGTTGCAAATGCAAGAATAAAAACTTTGAGATTTAAAAATTTTGTTATAGACTTACGATAGCATGAAATATAAGTAATAAAAAAATGGATGGGTATTTCTAATAAAATGGATTTAAACATAAAGAAAATAAACCCTCTATTTATGTCGAATACATAGATATTGATGATTTATTTGTCATATACTTCCATGTTGATATTTTGATTTCATAAGCACTATGAAAGCGTTAATATAGGAATTTAAAATATGTCGACAAATAAATTTGAAATGTTAGATTTGGAACTGATGCATTACTTCCCTTGCTTAAAGCTAAGGTAATTGACTAGTGACCCTTTTTATTTGACTAGATTAGTTGAAAGGCAATTAACACAACTTTGCACTTAGAAATACATGTGGTACACATATTGTTATTATTTTGTATATATCAATTAAAAAAATTGGGTTAGTTGAACATAAAATCAATTATTTGTCAAGATCTATTGATGATTTAAACAATACTTACAATTAATATTGAACTTGAAAAACTTAGTCTATTAGTATTCACATAAATATTCAATATAAACATAATATCCTCTAATGATATTAACTGTGTAAAAAAATTGTTAAAACTAATTTTAACAAATCTAAAATATAAAAAAATGTAGCAACAATTATTTACTATAATAACAACTTCATAATTTCAGTAACAAAGAATCTAATCACAATCATATTAAATAATATTAAATACATTAGCATAGAACAGCATTTAATTTAACAAGCATTTGATTATATGAAAAACCAGCTTATTACCTTGTCTACTAAAGCAATATCAAAATAATCTTAAAAAAAAGATCTTAAGTATTGTTAACTTTCAAATAGCAGAATGATAACTATAATACTTAGCATCAACGGCCTCACTTAAATGTCCAACGCCTAATTTAAAATCCACTACATTTTAGAATTTTAATTGCACTCAGTTTGTTCTTCACTATAAACTTCCTGTTTTCAGCATCATTTCACTGTACTCGAAAAGCTTCCTTTCTGGGTGATGAGATAAACTAATTCAATGAATAGAATGGAATTATTGTAACAGTTTATGTTTCTCATTTCGATTAAGATCATTAACACTCATTTTTCTTAAAAAAAATCAACAAAATCTTAAGAAGAGCATTCCGAACCATTTTATATTTAGATAGGCTAATTATCTAATGGCTTTCAAATTTAAACATACATGTAAAATAGATAAATTAAACAAGAACACATTTAGAGTAAAAACAAAACAAAAAGAAGACATGAATTTTTCATCCTTATAATAACTTTGTGCTCCTATAATTTTTTAAAGGTTGATATTTTCATGCATACATAAAATACTACAAGTGAGGTAGACGATACAGTTGGTGACAATTTTGTATACTGTCAATTCTGGACAATAATCCTAACGTTCTTTGATGTTCTGGAAATCTCACACAGAAAACGTTCACAAAGAACGTTCTGGAAATCTCACACAGAAAACGTTCACATATAATCTACAGTAGTTTCTTCTCGAGGCATTTCAAAAGGATTGATAATAACTGGTTATCGTTGCAAATTCAAGAAAACAAGCCTACATAAAACATGTTGTTTATGATAATAATAGAGCTTAGAGCCTAGAGTTTTTCCATTCCTTCAAAGCCTGTAGAGCCAAATGTTCTGTACTGGTATCTTTCCACTGAAAAGAAGTATCATAACTGCCTTAAATAAGTCCACCACCCCTAAGAGATAAAACACATTTAACATGAACCTGGCTATTTTGAATCTTACACGAACTTGGAATAATTTATTAAATTAAGAAAATCAAAATATACGCCAACCAACTGAAAGGCTAATACTGTAATTAAAGTTTGCAATGCAATGCACCAATCTACAATGTTCCATTATGTTTTGCCCCATTTTATCCAGAATGTGCAGAAAAAATACTTTTCCATTCCACAAAACGTCTAAGATGTTCACAATACATAACCCATATGGTTTTTGATAATAGAGTTTGTATACTCTTCTACATATAAATAAAACATAGCCCAAGAGCTATAAGGGGTCCTTACAATCAGTATAGGTCTGCTCTCATCCTTCCATCGTTTATTGTACACATAGAATCTGCCATGATGACTTCGCTGTCTTCCTGAAAATTCAGTTTTGGAAGAATGATCACAACAATCCATTTAATACTTTTCAACAAGAATACAGAAGCATGTTCTAATTGAATCCTAAATATTGATTCCATTTTGAGTAAAACCCAGGTGAGGCTTCTGCCTGGGACGGTTTTAACACAGAACTTCAACTTTCTAATGCCCATCGATACCAAAGCTGTTCTAAAGACTTTACAGAAGACTAATAATAGCAAAGCATGTAGAGAGATTCTCTATAACTTACCTTGCGACTGTTTGCTTGTTTACTTTTTTCTATTGACAATCCGAAGTGTATATCAGGAAAATGAGCCCACTGTTGTAACCAGAAAAATGGGCAAACTTCAACCGATGGTACCGTATTGACGACAAGGAAATAAAATGAATAATAGAGGCAAATGGTCTCACATTTTTAGCAGCGGCGCTGAAAGCATCCTTATGCCTTATGTCTGGATTATTGGCTTTGATTCTTTGAATCTCTTCCCTGCAGTTAAATTGCAACACATTTTGTTGAAGGTATTGAAAGCAACTAACCATAAAAGAAAACTTTGAGCATCTCGTAACAAGCAACTGTCTCGTTTTGATGTTCGACTCACTTGATGAAACGATTATAGGCTGATGGGATCCGCTGTCTCTTTTCTGGGGCTGGAATAAAAAAATCAATCAACAGAAAAGCAGATCTATTTTAGAAATATTTGTAGCTACTAATTTTTGAGCTAGGGTTAAATCTTTTGAATCCTTATCGAGGCATGATTTGAGAATAATCACTGGTACTGGCAAAATAAATAGACTTACGGGCACCAGGAAGTGTGCTTGTAGCTTGGACGCCAACATATGACTTGTGAGTGATCCCACTGCCCGAGGAAGAGGATGGTACATCTTTGGAACTGTCATTTCGCTTCTGATAATTACAGGTCACATTATAATATATATTAGTAGGTGCATCCGTTTACAGCAGACTGCAGAGTTTTTAGCACTTTACTGAGAGTTTCTCAATATACAACAGGTAAATGAGTATATCTTCATAATCATAAAACACATCATCAAATGATAGATTAGACAAATATGTACTCCATTAACCTTCTCTTCATATGTACCATATGATTCTAACATCAGAACTGCATCTGGCAATAGCTGGATTTTCCCATCTTCCAAACCTCTAGCGTGACTACAACTAGTGTCTTATAACTTCTTCCAGTTCTATGTGAAGTTTGCATAAGATGGGTACAGCTACAAAGCATGCCATATTTGGTCTATTAAACCTATTTTGGTTTTGTGTCATCAAAGTTTGCAGACGCACCATTCACTTTACTGCAAGGTTAGTTGTAGAGGATTATAAATATTGCTAAGCTGTGATGCTTTAATTTTCCAAAACTTTAACTTACACGACGAGGTTCAATCTAACTAAACATTGTCTGTATGTATCTTTATCAACTGAAATCTTTTGAAGTGCGGTTGTGGTTTGTTGAACTGTAACTTAGATCTATGAGGTTTCCAAAGTCCATTGGATTGAATAAGAGCTTCTATCTGAATAATCTTTGTTTATATGTATCTTTATCAATTGAAATATTTTATTTATCTTTAGCAACTGAAATTTTTTATGTATCTTTATCAACTGAAAATTTTTCAAAGTGCGGTTGTGTTTTGTTGGATGATACTTTTATTGGTTTTGACTTTCAGATTTTATAAACTACCTGATTTCATAAACATGATTAAAAGCTTTCAACCCACATTTCAATTTATCTTTCATAAGATTCATTCAAAACTTACAACCCACATTTCATGTTCATAAGATTCTTTTGAAACTGAGAATAATTTTATTTCCAACTTCTGGTTGTGGTTTATTGGTTTTGGTTGATGCTTTTATTGGTTTTCACACGTTTTAGCTATCACATTCTATAAAATATCTGATGTCATAAACATCATTAAAAACATCCATCTCACATTTAAATTTTGTTCAGAAGATTCCTACAAATTGAAAGAATAGCTTTTATTCTGCAAAATCCACAATGTGCGATTTGCTTATGTGCATTTCATATCAGAATGTATGATCCGAATAAAGCTATCAGTCTTATCATTCTTTTCCTATTTTAACATTCAAGGCATAGCTAATCGAATGGACAATACTAAAACCTTAAGCACTACAAATAGTAGCAATGGTAACCATGCATTTGAACGATCATACAGATAATTTCAATGTAAAAATGAGAAATCATCGTATGCAAAATCTAGCCAGGTAGCAACGATCTGATACATATATCAATACAATTTATATCCCTCGGACCTCTTCAGATTGGATTTGGGTTTGGAAAATAGAAAATACGTTTCATTTCAGATCTAAAACACAGCTCTATTATATTGAATGCTTTTTACCTGTTCAGATTCGAGGGGTACTGTGGCACCCATGTTAACAGACAGAAGATGGCTGCAGTGACCGCATCGAACTGTGACCATATTGTATAAACTGTTTGATGGGACATTCACCTATGAATCACAACCGTCATTAGTACAAACAGAGGGCAAATTCTCTTTAAAAAGAATTATGTACAAGATTCCTAGGGTTTGTAAAGTAATTCTGTTTTTTCTTTAATTTCTCAGCTTCATACAACAAACATCACTATTCACTATCTGAACACTGCAAAAGATTCTTTATCTTAGAAGCACCCGAATGATTCTTCATCAAAAAGTACCCGATTCCATTAGTGGGGTGAGGGAACCAGGCAGAGGGTTATGACCTGTAGTAGGGTTATAGGTTAGATTTGATAATACAAGCTCCGTTTATATTCCCCATGGACTGTCATGCTCACAGCCTTTTCCACACAACATATCCCAAATGATTTTGACAAGATGAAATGAAAACACATTCCAACCATCAACTGTATTTCCTGTAGCAGATTAGGTCATGAATTCCTCAACAGTTTCTTTTTCGAACAGATTCACCCACCCAACAGGTAAGATCAAATCAACGTACGGCAAATATTAAAATAGTTAGTGAAAGGAACAATTTCATCCCAACTAAGGCCCTTATTTTAATAAATGTCTAAGCCTGGTTCTGACACTATATTTTAATATGGGAACATTGAGTAATGGAGATGGGTTTAAAAACGAGCCCGGAGATAGAGGTAGCTTCTGACCCGAACCAAACATCACAGCAAGCCCACAATTCTCTGATAAGAAGAGGTTTTCACTCAGACGGCCAGGGAAGACTGAAAGAGACAAACCTTCACAGACATAAGCGGGATAAATGAAATGAAATGGCACTTTCAATGTCCTAATCACAATAACTCATCGAAATAAAAAGCAAAGAGCAGGAAAAACTGAGTTGTAGCCGTCGTCTACCGCGAGAATGGTGCTGCAAAAGTTACAGTGCACGTAGCACAGATGCTCAGAAGCGAAATCAATACAGCTAGACATTGTGCCCGGATGAAGCGCCTTCTGATCCTCTTTCTTCTCTTCTCCCCCTTTTCTTCTGCATACAAGAAACAAATTTCTCTCTCTGCTACAATTGAATCATCCAGATCAATGAAAAACTGTTATATCTAAATGGGGATCCTAGGGTTACTGCTTTATCCTTGTTTGCAGACCCGTTTTAGCCCGTAATTGGTACTAATTGTTGGACGGCTATTAGGGGTTCCGTTTTAGCACATTTCCCCATAACGTAGTATTCATTAATTTTTAACAGTACAGAACTCTGCTTTACCATTGTTAGAAAAGCAGAGCTCCGACTTCTGCACTCACTGCAACATCATATTACTGCTACATTTGCTACCTTAACTTGGGTTTCAGCGTGGTTAAGCCATCTGAATCTTAAACTATGTGCTTGTATTTTTATGCAACGAAAATGACAGGTCTGAAAGTCGTTTAGGATGGGTCGCTCTCCATGCTCTGCTTTGGGTTTTGTAGAGAGATTAACCCAGTTGGTGGGTTTGTTTGATATGCCTCTAATTTCTCTTCTGCTATTCAGCTAACATGCTATAAATTCAATCAGAATGAAACTGCAGATACGATGCATTTCATTCTTTATCTATAAATCTATACGATCCATATCATATCTTTTCAAGTGGAATCTTATCACATGTAGGAATACCTATATCATTTAACAGAAAATCTAATGAATACGGACGGCAACGCACTAAATTTCTACGTAAACCCGTTTTAGTCACAAATCATTGAGATTAGGTTCCAGAAGTTCTAAAACCAGAAATTTAATTGATAAGCTCTGTATCAAATGGGCCAAGCATGTGAGCTTTTTGGCTGCCTTTACATCACCTGCGGTCAAATAGCCGATTTAAAGCTGCATTTTACGGTACGATGCTTTCCACGTCGCTGCTTCCACATCAGAATAGGTGATCACTAAAGGCACAGTGGTAGGGACATTCCTTTAAATTGTAATACAACTAAAATGAAATATTGTCCTTTCAATCTCACAAAATTCGTATTCACATTATAAGTTTTTGAAATCAACTTTACAAAGATACTTAAAGTTGATCATCTGTTGTATATGTAAAAAATTTATGAATGTATTTTACATTCATTCTTGTTCATTCTGTTGGGAGATATTAATTTGGAGTGTGAAGATATTATGTATTGGTCATCATTGAATGCTTTTTAAAAGTAGTAAAATTAGATTGTTTACCATATTATATAATAGTCCAAAAATATTGAAAAGCATATTAACTAACCATTGAGATTACTTTATCAATACACAAATTTTCAGAACGAAATTAATGATTGGTCGAGATCAATAATTGTTAATAGATGTGACTGTTATTGATTATCTATATTAGTAACAATAAAACGGTTTCATTTAGAAAGAAGCTTTTGATCAAGGAATGGCCAAGTGTTATATTTATATGATGAGTATTTAGATGAATAAAATTTTCAAATCATGTGAAGGTCTATATGTATTCTCAAGTAGAAATAAAGAAATCCTCAAAAACTACTTAGATGCATAGAATTTGGGACCACACACATTCATAGCTAAGTGATAGAGAAGAGGATGTATTTAAATGTTAGTTATATTTTTGAAGTTTCAATGTATTTAAATGTTAGTTATATTTTTGAAGTTTCATGTCATCAAATATGATAAAGATATAAAATGATGCAAGAACTCAGTAGAATGCTAGGATAATGACCAAACTAAGTATCAATAGAAAGATACATAATTGTAATGCAAATTTTGGCATTGGATCTACAAATACAATGTAGAAAGGAACCTATATCTAAAATATGGGCTTGAAGATGCTAGTTTATGGATTGAAGTACCCTCAACTAGAGGTATCCTCACTAGCTTTAATGTGCAGATTCTAGATGAAAAATGATATGTAGATAATCATCCTATCAAAAAATTCAAGAAAAAGAATCTATTAATAGAGTCAAGCTCCCTTAACAAGGGCTTTCACCTATTCTAAGTATGAAATTATGTGTTGCAGAATTCTTTGCAAAAATCTACAAATCAGATAGAAAGATAATTGGGTTGAACTTTGGAGGAAATTCCATGGTTAAACGTGCTTGAGTTGGATCAATAATGGGATGGGTGACCTCCTTGGGAGGCTTGATACTTCACTCCTATGAGCATAATCTAGATGGAATGAATTATAAGTGTTCCATTCAATCTCATTAGAGATGGATTCTTGTGAACCACTACTTGTGAAATATAGGTTGATGAGTTTGACTTGAAAACTACACAATTGAATCTTGATAGAAATATCACAATTTAATTTATTGTGAACATACCTCCTTCTTATCAATTGATGAGCTAGAGGAGCTCTATATGGAATGGTTCATAAAGAACAATATTTGTTGAAGATTTGGAAAATGGGATAGAAAGCTATTTGATTAACCTTGGAGGAAACTTCATGGTTAAGTGTGCCTAAAATGGAGCAATATTGGGATGGATGACCTCTCAGGAAGGCTTGATGCTTCACCCCTATAGGAATAATCCAGATGCAATGAGTGCTAAGTGTTTCATTCATTATCGTGAGAAATAATTTCTTTTGAACCACTATTCATGAAAAATGGATCAATGAGTTTGACTTTAACACTACACAATTGAGTCATGATAAATATATTATACAATTTATGATTCACTTACTGCATAAAATACCTCCTACTTATAAATTGATGAGCTAAAGGGTCTCTATCGAGAACCACACTTGCTAAAGGTCATAAAAATGGAGTAGCAAACTAAGTAGGCTTAACCTTGGAGGAAAGTTCATGGTTAAGTGTGCTTGAGTTAGAAAACTAGTAAGATGAGTGATCTCCTAAGAAGGCTTGATGCTTCACCCCTATGAGCATTTCCTAGATGCAATGAGTGCTAAGTGCTCCAAATTCATGCTCATGAGAGATGGGTTCTTGTGAACTACTACTCATGAAATATGGATCACTGAGTTTGACTTGAAAACAAGACAAATGAATCTGAACCGAAATATCACAATCTACAAATCTCTATCATGAAATCTAGAATCTATACATATAAAAGAGAAGATTTTTACTAGGCTATATATGTGCTTGCTTAAGAGAAACCTTGTGTAGGAATTATCCTTTGTCGCAACAATGATGATTATAAAAGTGAGCTTACCCTTAGTAGGTGTAGACATCAAAAGTCATCCCTTCCGAGTTCTTGCTAGCTTGATCTCTTAATTAATTAATTATTTATTTAATTAATTATTTATCTTGATAATATTTGATTTTAATTATTTAGTTATATTTGTTTCCATCTTTTATATAATTAATTTAATGAATTAATTACACTAACCTCCCTCTACCCTAATGGAGTATTTAATTTTAATTAATTAATTGCACTATACCTTAGCCCATATTTAAATAATTTTATTATTTAAATATTTCCTTTTCTAATCCTATAATTTAATTAATTATTAATTAAGTAAATCTAAGCCTAGCCTAAAACCCTAGTCTAGAATTTGTCACCATCACCCTTAAATGTCCTACCCTTTTGATTAATCCTAGATTAACTATCCTAATCATATAATTCCTTCAATAATTACATTTTCCCTCAATTCTAAATTGTTCACACGAGTGAGCATCCCTTCCCAGTGTGGTTAACTATATTCCATAAATAGATACTTGCCTTCTTACATTATTATCCCCCATATCCTTTTTGGATTGTTCTCACACATTTGTGAGAAACTCTTCCTCTTTGCATGACCAACCACGTTGCTTGTATGGCTTCCAATTGGCCTCCACTTGGCATCCATCTCTTTAATCCTATGCAATCTTGGCCCTTCATTCCACTTTGATCCTCGCTATCCATTTCTCCTTTAATCCTATAAATAAGAGTCTCTCCTTATGCATTTCATCACCCACTCATTTGAATTTTTATCATTTTAGTTTAATTCTTGAGCTCTTAGAGATCATTTGTAAAATCATAGTATTTTCATAGCATTTCATTTGTCATAGTGTAGAATATGGCTTACTTAGTTTAGTTTACATAATCCTAGATTAATTACTTATTACATCTCCATTCACTACTTTGTACTTAGTTTCTTATTTAGATTTTCATATCACTATCATTATATCATTCATATAGTCTCAGAATGATATTAGGGAATTTATAGTTGTTTGGAGAGAATACCTACATATAATAATTTAATGAGCACATCAATGGAGTAGGGTGCCTTCATTTTAGCTCAATCGGAGGTATGTATAGGTTTAGTTAGTTGTATGTATGTTTTGATGTATTTTTCATTTAACTGACAGGAAGATTTACCCATATGCATTTTTGGCAAGCCCGATGAGACCCATGTCCCTTGAAATTTAACATCATTTTTTGTTCTTTAATGAAATTGCAAGTCAAAGTCATAGATCAACATCTCCATTATAGACAATAGAATCTTTTCTAAATGACATTTCTACCATGAATCGATGCCTACACTGCTAATACCAACCCTTCTACTTTGCATGTTTCTAACATTTCTATCTATCATTTTTGGGTCATATTTGTAGGGTTAAGTATTTTAAAACTTGTTTCTAACAAATTTACAACTTCTTTCTATTAGATTTTTATCACATAAATTTTTTTGGTAGGCATAACCTTTTTGTACCTGATTAGTTGTATACTTTACATAGTTGAATCGGTGTTTCCATGAGCCAACGCCTAAATTTTCCAACACCTTTGCATTGAATAAAAATTTATTCTTTCATAGACTTTATAGGGATACTTTTCAACATGTGTCCTTCATTATCTATCATTTTAAATTCCAAAAAAAACCCCAAAATTTTGAAAAATCTCTAAAATTACATTTTTTTGTGATGTTTCTATTTTTTGTTGACTTTTTAGTTGACCAACATATGGGCTAATTAGTGTTTCCACATATCAGTACCTTTGTTTGTTAATCAATGTCACCTCTTTGCTTCAATTTGTTTCAATTTTTTTTTATTTTTTCTAACCTCTAACACCATGGTGAGTTGTTTTACGCTTGTCTGAGACTAAAAAACAAATAGATTACTAATAGTAGGTTGTAGGCTGAAACTTTTTTTGCCTATTTTTTTGTGTCTTCCTTAGACTAGTTGCATCTATTTTAAATAGGTTTTCAATTTAAAATGAACTAAGTGTCTTGCATGTTTTGAGAACCTTGCAAGTGGAGGAACTCCTTGCAAGGCTTATCTTTATTTGTTCATATTAGAATCATGTTAATTAGATGATGAAAAGATAGAATAAGAAGTATCCTCCCCCCTTTCCTTTATGGACCCTAGGTGTACGATAAAATCACTTCTATACTTTCCTCTAGGGAGGCCTAATTTGAGGTTCTATTACTCCAAGAGATGGCGTCAAACTAGTAAAACCCTCTAGTTAGTATATAAATAAGACATGGAGTACTTTGGAACATCTTTTACTTGACTAAGCTCAGGTAGGCGTGTTAGTGATAGCTTGAATTGGGGGAACATGCCTAAGGAGCCAACATGGCTAACTAGAGACTTAAGTGTCTCAGAGCTATTATCTGATTGGGTGGGTGCTACAAATCTTAAAAAACACATATGGTAGTAGCCACCTCTTTATCCTTGGTATCTAATTTATATAGTATAATTAGATTGTGTCGCCCTTTGAAGTTACCTACACATTTTTTTTTCTTGAAGTTGAGATTGAGGTCTTTTTTTTTGTCTACTTATAGTCGTTTCCAAGATTGGGTAGTTTCCACCTGAACGAGGGTACTATAGCCATCAAAATCATCATATATATGTTGAGGCATTATAAATTCCCTTATTCTCCAAAAGAGATTACCTCTTTTTCTAAGAGGGACAATATGCATGATGATAAAAACACTAGGTTTAGAAAGAAATTTCCATGTGTGTGGGCCTACAAGTTGTTTTCCATGTATGTGGGCCTATGAGTGTTACATTAAAAATTTTGACCTTAGGAAGAAAGTACTTTCTTGCTTGTGTTGAGACTTGTGTCAACATTTTTTGACTTGAAACACTCTTTTGGAACAAAACATTTTGTGATTTTCTAATTTATGTCTATTTTTTGTGTTCTTACCATCAAACAAACCAATTTTGATGAGTCAAACATTAGTCAAACCTTCAAAAAAATTTAAAACTTAAACTACCCAAATCAGTATTTCCACCTAACTTTTAGGTGGGTGCTACAAATCTTTTAAAAAACCTATTGTAGTAGCCACCTCCTCATCCATGGTATCTTATTTGTAGTACAATTAGATTGTTTCATCCTTTGAAGTTTGCCACAATTTGTGTTTCCTTGAAGTTGAGATAGAGGTCTTGTTTTTGGTTACTTATAGTCTTTTCCAAGATTAGGTAGTTTCCACCTAAGCGAGGGCACCCTAGCCATCAAAATCCCCATAGATTTTTTGAGGTTTTCTACATTCCCTTATTCTCCAAGAGGGGTTACCTCTTTCTCTAAGAGAGATAATATGCATGATGATTAAAAACATTAGGTTTGGAAAGCAATTTCCATGTATGTGGGTCTAGAAGTGTTGCATTAAAAATTTTAACCTTATGGAGAAAGTGCTTTCTTGCTTGTGTTGAGACCCATGTAAACATTTTTTGACTTGAAAGACTCCTTTGGAATACAAAAAATTGTGATTTTCTAGTTTTTTTCTATTTTGTGTGTTCTTGCCACCAAACAAACCAAATTTGACAAGTCAAACATTAGTCAAACCTTCAAATTTTTCTTAAAACTTAAATTACCCAAATCAACATTTCCACCTATCTTTTAACACCTACACTTTTTGGTGTCCATGTCAGGAGGATCATTGTTTTAACTCTCTAGACTAAGACATTTTTTAATTAGTTGGTAAATATTTTCATCAATTTCGGTGTCTACACCTACAAATACACACTTTCTCTTTCTATCACCTCCAACTAGGATCGACATCTCTAATTTTTACTTGAGAGAAAATCAATAAATTCCATATCTTCTATTCAAGACCCTCATCATGATAATTTGATGAGACTTCCATAGTTGTAACCTTTTGACCTCCAATCACCATATTTGACCAATCATCCCACCTTCATATCAATCCTTTGATCATACCTTTTCACCTTCATTTGACCATCTATCCTTCCAAATATTATCTTTGGGCCTGGGAGTAGAAAATCATCTCCCTACATTTTAGTTGTGCCTTAATCAAATCATTTTGATCAAATATGAATCAAATCCAAATCAGTCAAAATTTAAATCAACCAAAATTCAGATCAATAGAACCTAAACCAATCAATCAAAGCTCTAGATTAATCAAACCCATCGATTGAAACTTTGATCATTCAAATTATAATCCTAAGGTCGAAATATCTTCCTAAGTGAAATAAAGATCCTCATCCCAAGATCAAACCTCTAGTTAAATTTATTTCTTGAGAACTTATCCCATCTCAAGTAAGAGAGGATATCATCCCAAATCAAATCCCCTAAACACATCAAGGGTCTTATTTTATAAAGGTTTTCCTAAACATCATGATTGTCCAAATTAAATAAAAATCCAAGCTTGATTCAATTAATTCAAATCAATCCAATGCAATTCCCAAATCAATCAAAGATAAAACCTCAATAAAATCAATGCAAATCCAAACCTGATCCAACAATCAAACTATCCTTAAAGTCCTAAAATTCAATCAAAATCAGTCCAAATTTCTCCTAGTCCAAAGCTCATTAACAACACTTCTCACTTATTTTCCTAAGAAAATCTTCATCTATCATCAAACTCCATTTTTAAAAAAATATCAAGTATTTATCCAACACCTTCATAGATCATCTATTCACCCTTTCAAAGGTCACTTTTTTATGTTCATCACCTGATCACATTCAATAAACATTAAGGCGTCTCAATCAAACACCCTCACCCCAAAAAAAGACAATGAGAATCCTTTTGCAAAAACATTTTGACAATAAGGCATTTAAGTAGTAGATATTATCAATAATCCTAAGGAGGAAGAACTTGTTGACCAACTTGATTTATCTCCTCCTTTGGATAACTTCCTTAAGGATCCCTATAATTTAGAGATGGTTGATAAAGCTATTAGACACAACAAAGGAGAAATTTTCATGAGTATTGTCAAAGATGCGATCATAGTTGTTGGATTACTGAGAGGGGGGCTGAATCAGTAATCCTGATCACAAATACCTTAAAATACGTTTCTCTAATTAGGGTGGCTGCAAGAAGTTAAGTCCCACTTTTGGACAAAAATTGGAAGTGTTTTCTCTATTTTTCAAAATTTCAGTCAATTGATGTCAAAATTTGAGGAACTTAAAGATTGAATCTTGAAAAACTTCAGTAATATAAAATTTAGTGCTCGGAGTCTACTTTTCAAATATGTAATTTACTTCAATACCTGTATGCATCCTAAAATGGTCGCTTAGACTTTGGGCCTCATTCTTCAATTTATCAAATGATGGAGCCAATTTATCAATTTTTTGGATCAATATTTTTAATCAAATCAATTTCCTTGATCAAATCCTAATTTTATCATTTATTTGATTATATTCTATGGGCTAACCATTTTATCCTAGGTCTTTATTTATTTAAAAGGAATTCCCTCCCCTTTTATTAAATAAAAAGCCCTCACTTTCCTCTTATCCTAAGTTGCACAAATAAAGGATTATTCCTATTTTATAAATTAAAAAAAAATGGCCTTTTTGTCTCATATGAGGCTCAAAAGTCAACTCTTATTTTCTCATTGGAGGAGATTTATGCACAAGGATTGATCCCTCTTTCATGCTCCACCCTTGATTAAATCTTTCACCTCTTAATCTCCATCGTTCGTTGATTCTCATTTCTTATAAAAGAAGAGCTCTCTTCTCATTCTAGGACCAATTCTTTCATACTAATCTTATGCTGTAGGATTTCTTGGTGACTTTGGAGCTTTGGAGATCTTCTTGCATTCTAGCTTTTATGCTTGCATCATAACTTCATGTTTATGCTTTCTTATCTTAGATTTCCTTTCAAGTTCTAGCTTAGCTCACATAGCTTAATTAGTAAGGCTTTTAATACTTTCATTTTTATAGCTTAGTTGCATTCTTGCATCTCCATTTCTAGAATAGCATTGCATTACATTCTCATCTTGATTCTTGAGGATATTGGCATTCTTGCCCTTGTTTCTTTGAATCTCCCATTGTGTGGTTTACTAGCCAGGTTATAGGCTTAATAGTTCTAGCTGAGAACATTCTTAATATCCTTGTGACTCCATGTCTAGGGAGCTCTAGGTCACTTTCTCAAAGTTTCCAATCCATGGATTCTCTTAGAAGTAATGACTTAGAGAAGTGCACATTTTGAGTGTACATTTTTGGTGCCCATCGTGGGGCAGAACAGCTCTATTTTGTCCTTCTTTTCATGCATTTCCACATATTTTTCATCAATATTTGCTTGTTGTTTCAGTTGTTTTTTCATACTTTCTAACAGAGTATCATATGACAGTCTTCTAGTATAGTATGATAGTTTTTCATATAGTCATGCGATACTTTTCTAGTAAAAGTATTGTATGCTCATACAGTATTTGGTCATGCGGTAATACATAACTCTGTCACCCGCACACAGTGCGAAGTATCATCCCAAAAGAAAATATTGCACCACTATACTGTAAAGTATCACGCGAAAGTTCTAGTGACTGGACTGTCACATAGGCCTGGCAGTGACTGGTTTTAGTCATTTCTTTGCAAGATTTGATTTGGTTGTTTCAGATTTCTAACTTACTATGGTAGAACAGAGGTTTACATGTAGATTCTACTTGGTTTTTTATTGTGCTAACTCTTTGTGGGGCTAACAAGTTGTGCTTGTAGGTGTGCCCTCATCACTTGAATATTTTCCAAAAGAACGCATGTCAAAGCTTCAAATGCACAAGGGCTACTAAACCTTTCTTGCAGGTCTGCCCAAAGCATAAAAACAATCAAGTGCTTGTTCATTGCTTTCATTTTTAAGTGTGGCATATACTAGTTGATTCTTTTCTTAGGCACTTAATATCTTGTTGTAGGAATCTTTTGGTGGTAGGAGAGTATGCTCTTCACCCTTGTGGTGAACTAGAAATCTTGACCCACTTCTAGATTTTGAAAGCAAGAGGCTAATTGAACTTTTCTTGGTGTGTTTGGGAGAGATTTTTGAGATAGGAGAGTATGCTCTTCACCCTTGAGGTGAACCAAAAATCTTGACCCTCAAAGATTAATCCACTTTTTGTTTAGTTTTAGAATCTTTAGCAGGCCTTCTCTTGAGCAATCAAGAGGAATGACCCAAGTGGGGACAAGCTAAGACCGAGCTATTCTGACCCATTATAAAATCAAGGCTATCAAGGAGACAAAACCTTGGTAGACATAGTACTTGTCTTCATTTCATGTGAGTACTTGTGAGATTGTGACCATGAGGAAAATGCTAAGCAAGAATGCTTAATTTACTCTTGTGGCTGTAAGGTGCGTTACTTGCCACAAGGTAAGGAGTCCCTTTGGGGAGCAAGAGGGGTATTACGAATGGAAGCCCTTACTATGAACCATAGATAGAAGCTACCCAATTTTTCCACTTAACATCTTGGTGCAAGGATTGATCCTAGTGGACTAACCCAAATCACCCCAAGACTACTCACCATATGTGTTCCTTTGGTTGTGTCATTGGCACTTCCACGACAAAGCCAACATCTATTGTGGGTAACCACTTTGTGTGAGGCGATGGGACATCAAGTGTAGGCCAAGTTGTTAAGTATTGAGCCTTTGTCTTTTTAGACTAGTAAGTGCTTGAATTGTTCTCATTGTGATCTACCTATGTAAATATTCTCAAACATCAAACATCACAGTAGCATTCATAGGATTTTTCGCTTTGATATCACAATTGCATGTCTTGACAAGGTTGCTTTTGCCCTTGATTCATGTGTTTTATGACATGTTTGATCACTTACTATTTGCAAACCTATCTATTCTCTGCTATTACTGTGTTTCAAGTCAGGAAATTGAACCATCAAACTGAGACTTTAGATGAATTGCCTTCAAAGACTAAGATTTTTACATTCACTGCTCAAGAATCGTACAATACTAAACAAACATCACAGACTAGTCTAAGTTTTATCATGAAGTACTGTCGCATAGTTTGCCTAGAAAACATCAGACCTACTGCCTGGAAACTATCACATGACCTTAGTGTGAAATATCACCTGGACATATGGTATCATCCCAATACCCTACAAACTGTCACACAGAGTAAATTTGTTGTCTGTCTGATTTGTGCCATTTTCAGTCTTCCTTTGGTCGATCCAGATTTTAGTAGGTCTCTTACCTTACAGTTGGAAGCCTATTTGTACCTTGGGTTCCTATGTTTTGACCCCTTGAATTAGTATTCTTTGATTTCACAAGTGACCTTGCTTGGAATCGGTAAGTTAGAAGCCATCCTTGTTGAAAAAGTAAACCTTTAGATTCTTTGGTCACACACTTGGAGAGTCTTAGTAGTCTCTTGTCCAATTCACTTCCATCAAAAATCAATTTCAATTTCAAATATAATTTGGGTAAGTCCATCCTCCCGATCCATATGTGCTAGGATACTTATCCTTTGATTGTGCACCTATGTGGCAGTGTTGGCTTACACCTTTTGCAATTTTCTATCTTACCATCTCTTTTTGGACAATTAAATACTTTTACTATCCTAGTTTGGTATCGACATTTTGTAGGCTCATCTTATCACCAAGGGTCTTTTCTTTCATGTCGGTTATGACAAGGTATCAAGTCAATCAAGGAAAACAACCTCAAGTTGTCTTTGACCAGTTACCCTTAGTCCAGACTCGTCAAAAGCGTAAAGGCAAAGAGCCCATCTTTGATCAATCCCCTAGGAGTACCCCAAAATCTTGGTTTGACCCAAAGAGAAATCCTAGTGAGTTGAGTACCTTCTTAGCACCTTCTCAATCAGATATGGACATGAGTTACACCATGACTAGAAAGGAGAGAGAAGCAATGGATCAAAATCTTGATGACATATTTCAGAGACATAGGGACAACATGTTATTTGGTGATGAAAATCAACCAGAATCACCCCCTATCAACACTAGATATTTAGATGCCCATCAGAGAGCTGAAAGGTATACAAGATGAGCTCACCAAGATAAATGGTCACAACATGAAGACCAAAACAAAAAACCTTGTGATGTTCATGTAAATGCAGCATTTACTAACGAATTGTTCAAACATTCGAGACCAAACTCTCCACTCTAAATGACCTCAAGGTATGCGAGTGAAAGGCTCAAAAGAATCGAATGCAAAAAGAAAGCCTTTTTGGATGAACAAGCCACTAAAGAAGAGAGGTTTAGACTTCTAGAGGTGGAGCAACAAGCCTTGTTAGAATTGGAAAGAAAAGCATTTCAAGAAGAACAAGATAGACTTTTAGCCCAACAACTCAATGCCCAATTCAACAATAGGGGTATCAATAGTGGAAACAACTCTCCACCATCTACTCCTTCGGGAACCCCACAAAGCAGAAGGGGTTCAAGAACTCCTTCGAGATCTCCTAGTCCTAGAGGAAGAAGGACTTCACAACATGCTCACTATAGGAGACAAACACCTCCTAGGAACTTGAGACAACCCTCCCAATGAGCTCATCATGGCTCCCAACATGGAGGTAGTAGTACAAGTTTTGATGCTCAAGACTTTATGAGGATGCAACAAGAATCACTCTTCCAATAATATGTGGAGAGGTATCTAGAGAAAAACAAGGATAAGTTCCTAGAGAGCTTGATCAACAAGGGTGCCAGGGTTCCTTACAACTTTTATGTGGATAGAAAGATCAAGAAACAAGGACCATCTCAAGAAGAGGAGATCAAACAACTCAAGCGTATGATGGAAAAGGTGTTGGCACCTAAGAGTTCCTTTTCACTTGACTCAATCTATCCTAATCCCTTTGACAGGAGTGTGAACATGAAGGATTTTCCTAGGAAGGTGGAAATCCCCCAATATGACAAGTATGATGGTAATGGGGATCCACATGACCATGTGCGCCAATTCTACATCATGAGCTTTGAATTCCACAAAGATGACTCCTATCTCATGAGGTTATTCCCAAGGAGTCTCAAGAGTCAAGAAATGGAGTGGTTTACCAATATTACTCCCCCCATCAAAACTTTCAAAGAACTTGTTCATAGATTCATCCAACACTTCACCTAAAATCTTTCAAGATCTGTCACTATGTTGGACCTATGTAACTTGAAACAAAATCAAGGGGAGTCATTTGTGGTTTTCTTGAAAAGATGGAGATGTCAATGTTCTTGTTACTCCAGGACCATTCCTGAGAAGGAAAAGATTGACATTCTTATTAGCAACTTGATTCTTGAGATGTGGTATGAAGTGAGGAAAATGTTCTTTAACTCCTTTGACACCATGGTCGAAACCGCATGCAGAATTGAGGACGTGTTGAAAGAGAAAGGAATTTTGACCAACAACAAAAATAACAACAATGGTCAAAACAACCACAATGCTAATAAGGACAAAGGAAAAAACTTGCACTGGAATAAGAACAAGCAAGTGGTTAATGATGGAGTGGTGGACTCTTCTAAAACTAGGGGTCAAGGTGTTCTTCACTTATCTAGTGTTGTTCAAGTAATGAAGCTCAACACATCCAACCAACAAGAACATAAGCCAAGATACCAAGAAAAGCCTAAGAAAGAAAGGTGTCAATTTTCAAAGCTTGGTGATTCCTATGAGGATATCTTCAAAATGCTCATTGCTAACAATCTTGCACATCCTCAAGATCCTGCAAAGCACCATATTCCTGATGGTAAACCTCATTGGTGGGATGAGAAGGCTTTCTACAAATTCCACAATGGTATTGGACATGATATCGAACATTGTTGGAAACTAAAGCATATCATCCAAGACCTCATTCTTAAGGTGGATGGTTTGAACACTAATGCTGATCACAAGGCTTTCAAGGAGCCTTTCCCTAAATATGAGAAGGGGGAAACCTCTAAACCAAAGAATGGCAAGGCCGAAATCAACTACACCTACACAACTATAGAAAATGTGGTCAATATGCTTGAAGCTGTGGAGGAATATGTCAACATGATAAGGGACAAGGATCCTTATGGTTATGATGTGGTCTCTCCTCCTATATTTGATGAAGAACCTATGGTTGTGCTAAGGGGTCCTCACTCTCAAAGCTCATCCCAAGCTCCTAATGTTGTCACGAGAAGTCAAGGTCCTGTGGTTTTTAGAGGTCCTAGTTCCAACTAGTCCAGTAAACCAAAGAAAGTTGCATCCAAGAATGTCACCACCAAATCAATAGTTAATCTTGAAATGAGCTATAATCTTGTTGACCAATTGCAAAGAACCCCGACTCAAATCTCAATCTTTGAACTCTTGGAATTTTCCCTAAGACATAAACATGTCCTTGAGGATGCCTTGCGCACAAAAAATCTTCCTACCAACATAGATGTCGACCAATTCCAAAGAATGGTCAATCATATTGCTAGCCCACATTACCTCACTTTTTTGGAAGATGATGACAAAGCTTTGAGCCATCCACATAATCTCACCCTTCACATTGAAGTTGTGATCCATAAAACCTGTGTCAGACGTGTGTTGATAGATGGGGGTGTTGGGCTCAATATTTGTTCTTTAAGTTTGTTGAAAACATTGGGTTACTTAGAAGAGGTCATAGACACCCAAAATAAGATCACAATAAAAGCCTATGATGAGACAAAAAGGATTTCTAAGGGATTGGCCATCCTTCCTGTCAGGATTGGCCCCTTGGAGAAAGACATTTTTTTTTAGATTATTGATGCTGGTCATCTTGCATACAACATTTTACTTGGTAGGCTATGGATCCATGAGATGCAAGCAGTGCCATCCACCTACCACCAATGATTTAAGTTCCCCTACAATGGAGTAGAAATCTGTATACCTAGGGATAGCACATTGTCTATCAATTCCATTTTAGCAGGGACTCATGTTCCCCTCAACAAAGAAGCAGAGGATTTCAATGCGACTTTAGCACAGTGCAAAGATAAGTTCAAATCAATGGACCTTGGTATGGGGGGGTGTCAACTTGACTCCTTTACAGAACTTCCAGTCTCACCCAAGTCCTATGGCAAGCCTACCCAAGAGATGAAACCTTCCTCTTCAGCCATGACCTTGTTTGGCACATTTGTAGAGTCCTTAGTTCCTATCCAGGATGAAAAAGAAGAGGTAGCTATTAAGGACTGGATTTACACAGAAGATAAGTACATGCACAATGAGAACTTCTCTCCCTCTCCTAAGGCCTATGGAAGAGGGTACACTTTTGTCAAAAATATGGGTTATCCAGGACATGGTCCTCTCAGTCACATATTGGATGCTAGGGCTAAACCTCTCGATCATGCTATTTTTGGACGCAAGTCTAAGAAGATGGTTGGCCTAGGGTTTGAAAGTCATGACAAGAAAATTGCTCCTATCCTTGATGAGTTAGATAGTGAAGATGAGTCAAAATACATGCTAGATTTGACAAATCAACAAGATAGGTGTGAAGATTGGGTCCCTTCCACCAATCTCCTTTGGGGAGATTCAGACAATCCAATTGCAACAATTTCAAACCTAGAGCAAGAAGAATCCATTGTTGGTAATCCTGTCCAAGCACATCAATACATGAATGGTGCTCGAGAAGGTGTCACCCTTGGTGATATTAGAGCCTCCACATCTAGACATCATAAACATGCATGGTGTAAACATCCCAATTAGGATTCAAATATAGAATCACATGAGTATGAGTGGGATTCTCTCTCTGATTCTTCCATAGTTGACATGGACGTTGATGTTGTCCATACTTATAGTTCTCATCCTGAGGTAGCTAACGAATCACATGTAGGATTTACGGATTAGAATCCACAGGTCACTTTAGTGGATGATTCTTCACTTGGTAGGATGAATCTTGATTTGGGTAACTTGGAGGGATACTTGATAGACTTTGACTCTTTAGTCACTAGAGATAATGCCATTCGTATCCACAATCTTGAACCTGTCATTGACCTACCTCTTGCTAATCTTCACCTCATTGACTGGTCCCAATGTTATCAAGAGCCTAAGCTCTTAACATTCCAGAATGACTATGATATAACTTGTTACCTAAATACAATTGAACATGTAGTCTCTTCCACTAGTGAACTAGCTACAAGCATGACAGAGCCTAACATCAAGTACCTCAGTCAAAAAAAAAAGAATAAGAGTTCTGATGGTGAAAACCACTGTGTGGTGGTGTCAGAACCAAAAATAGTAAAAATAAATGACGTATCCAAGGGTGAAAACCTCTCTGAGGCACCTAAGGATGAGGTACTTTATCATCTCCCAAGTTACTTTCAAGACAAATCTTCAGTGCTTGTTGAGCCAACACAAGAAGTCAACTTGGGAACAGATGAAGCTCCATAGATAGTGCACTTGGCTTAGTCCTTGTCACCTCTAGAAAAAGAAGCATACACCAAGTTCTTACAGAGGAAGAAGATTAATTTTTCTTGGACTTACTCAAATATGCCAAGATTGGACACTAATCTCATTATGCACCACTTGTCCATAGCTCCAGGTGTGAAACTAGTCAAACAGAAATTGAGAAAAATGCATCCTCATATAGCTCTTTTAGTCAAAGCAGAATTAGAAAAAATCCTCAGTACAGGATTCATAAGAGCTATTGACTATGCCAAATGGATCTCAAATATTGTACCATTTTCAAAACATGATAAGTCCATTCACATCTGCATAGACTTTAGAGATCTCAATAGAGCATGCCCAAAGGATGATTTTCCACTCCCAAATATAGATATGATAGTGGACATGACCATGGGTTATGAGATCTATTCCTTGATGGATGGTTTTTCTGGGTATAATCAGATCAAGATAGCTCCTAAAGACTAGGAAAAGACTGCATTCACTTGCACATGGGGTACCTATTGCTGGAATGTTATGCCATTTGGATTAAAGAATGCAGGAGCTACATACCAATGAGCTATGACAACTATCTTTCATGACATGATGCATAAGAATATGGAAGATTATGTGGATGACACCTTGGCTAAATATAAAAAAAGAGACACACACTTAGGTGATTTGGAAGTCATTCTAGATCGGATGGAATATTTTCAACTAAGATTAAATCCAAAAAAGTGTGCGTTTGGTGTTACCTCTGGAAAACTTCTAGGGTTCATTATTTCAGCAAAGGGAATAGAGGTAGACCCTAAAAAGGTCCAAGCAATCATGGATATGCCACGTCCTAAAAATATCAGTCAAATGAGGAGTCTTCAATGACACCTTCAATCTATAAGGAAGTTCATTTCACAACTGGTAGATAGAGCTCAACCTCTCAATAAGAACTTGCATAAGGGAGTTAAATGCATATGGAATGAGGATTGTCAAAAGATCATGGACCAAATTAAACAATACTTGGAAAATCCTCCTATTCTAATGCCTCCTATCCTAGGAAAGCCACTCATCCTATATGTTTTAGCAACAAAATTTTCCTTGGGGGCATTACTAGCTCAACTTGATGAAAATGGGAAAGAAAGAGCCATATATTACATCAGTTGTATGCTTGTCTTATATGAGGTTAATTACACCAGTATTGAAAAAGCTTCCCTTGCAGTGGTGTTTTCTTCCCAAAAGTTATGACATTACATGCTTGCACACACAATACACCTCATAGAAAAAATTGATCCTCCCAAGTATTTGCTCAGTAAGGCTGTTCTCACGGGTAGACTTGCTAAATGGATGATGATTCTTTCAGAATTTTACATAGAATACGTTGAGCATAAAGTTATAAAAGGACAAGCCATTGTAGATCAATTGGCTAATTTCCCAATTCAAGACAGTATACCAATTCAAGTTTCCTTTCTAAATGAGCACATCATGTACATGACTAAGAGAACATGGAAGATGTTCTTTGATGGCTCTTTTATGCAAAATGGTTTTGGAGCTGGAGTGTTGTTTTTTTCTCCTCATGGTTACACAATCCCTAAGTCATACAAACAACATTGCAGAGTATGAAGCTTTGACAAATGGGCTCAAAATGGCTATAGAATGGAGAATCATAGAGCTACATATCTATGGGGATTCCCAGCTAATAATCAACTAGGTTAATGAAGAATATCAAACAAAAGATGAAAAACTGGTACCTTACAAGAAAATGGTTGATTCATTGAGATAGTATTTCACATTCATCACATTTCAACAAATCCCTAGAGATGAAAACAAAGAAGCTAATGCTATGGCTACACTTGCTTCACTCCTCTAGTTAGAACAACATGAATCCAGATTTGAAATCCTAGTGGAAGAGATAAATTATCCTATCTATGATTACCAAGAAAGCCATGTCATTTGTACCCTTGTTGGTCGTGACTCATCTTGATATGGTACCATTTACTAATACCTTCATGATGGCATTATCCCCAATACCTTTAACCACTCTGAATGAAGAAACCTTACCTGAAATGCCTCTCACCATACCCTTATCTCTAGTGATTTGTATAGGAGGGGTTTAGATGGGACACTTCTTAGATGCTTAGAAAAGCAAGAATCTAATCAAGCATTAGTTGACATTCATGAAGGCATCTGTGGGGGACATTCCAATTGTCTTTCCATGGCCTGAAGGTTGCTTAGGGTGGGGTACTATTGGCCTACCATGCAGATGGATGCAGTAGCTTTTGAAAAATCCTATGAAAAGTGTCAAAAACATGGTCACCTGATACATGCTCTAGGCAGCGAGCTTATTCCTTCTATGTCTCATTGGCCATTTTAGCATTGGGCCCTTTGATCTTGTTGGGCAGATTCATCCCATCTCATCAGGTGGACACAAATTTATCATCACTGCTACTGACTACTTTACTAAATGGGTAGAAGCTATTCCACTTTCTTTTTCCTTGGGCAAGACATTTTCTCTTTTCATCCTAAACCATATCATCTGCCGCTATGGAGTACCATCTGAGATTATCACTAACAATGGAGTTCAGTTAAAAAATAAGGACCTTAAGAAACTCTGCAAACAATTCAAGATTAAATAACATTGGTCCTCCATTTACTTCTCGCAAGGAAATGGTCAAGCAGAGGCTTCAAATAAAACCATTCTTAAAATTATTCATAGAGTAGTTCATAAGAATGGTAGAGATTGGCATTTACAAATAAATTCAGCCTTGTGGGCCTATAGAATGAGTATCTATACTCCTACAAGGGCTGCTCCTTTAGCCCTTACTTATGGTGCTGAAGTAGTGTTACCTTTAGAGGTGGAGATTCCTTCACTTAGAGTTTCCCTCAAAGGTCTAGTGACAGATGAAGACTACTACACCATGAGACTCCAAGAATTAGAACTTCTAGATGAGAAGTGTAAAGCATCATTTGACCATATGAGGGTCTATCAAAAGTGTATGTCCAAAGCTTTCAACAAAAAGGTTTGCCCTAGAGAATTCCAAGTGGGAGATCTTGTCTTACGAGAAAACCCTAAGAACCAACAACATAGAGAGCAAAAGGGAAAACTCGAACCTAATTGGCTTGGACCCTATATTATTACTGTAGCTTTTGGGACAGGTGCTTATTTGTTGTCTACTAAAGAGGGAGAACAACTCCCCAATCCTATTAATGTTTTTCACCTGAAGAAGTTCTATCCATGATGCCTGTTCTTTTTGGGGGCATCCTTTGTACATACTTATTGATCCTGAAAAAAATTCCAAAAAAATTCATATATGATGTTGAAAAAATCCTAAAAAGCATATAAAGTCCTGAAAAAAAATTAAAAAATCAAAAAATTGCACAAAATTAAAAAAAATAGAAAAAGTGCCTTGGTGAAAACCTAGAAACAAGCGCCTTGGTAGCAAAAATACAAAAAAATTGAAAAAATCAAAAAAATTTGTCAAGTGGTGAAAATAGGCGCTACTTGAGGCCTTTGCACCCTTGTTTCTTAGCACACGTCCTCGACACTTAGCCTTTCTCCATCATGCCTTGTCCTTGTTTCCTTGGTTTGGAATTGGTCTTTGTCTTTGTCTAGGGGGCATAACTATGTTAGCTTTTGTCTCTTGGATGCATTGGTCTTTGTCTTTGTCTAGGGGGCAGAACTGTGTTAGCTTTGGTCTCTTGGATGCATTGGTCTTTAGGACATCTTGCAAATGGTGTTTTTCAACACCACCCCAACTATGTTTTTCAACACTTCCCTAGCGTCAAGTGTTTCTCAACACTTATCAGATATCCTACCCATAGTCTATCATGATATGATATTTTCCACTGGCAGATGCGATACTCAAAGTTTGATTCTATGACCTACACACATGCACTTAAACACTTGACTCGCTGAGACTTGCTTGACTTTATTTCTTTGTGTGATGTCTATGATGATTTATTTGATGAGTGTTCTCTCCCTAATAGTTTTCGATGATGCCAAGCTAGAAGAATAGGGGCACGAGGACATGTTTTATTTGTTTGCTGCTTGTAGGTATATTTTCTTGATCTTAACTGTCATGAGAATTTATGCTTGTTCCACTTGACACTAGGATCTACAATTTATTATCCTTGACTGTTTTCCGCAAGTGCATGCTTATAGTCATCTTGACTTTCTTGTGTCTTGATACGAGCATAATCTTGCTATACTAAACTTAGTAAACCTCACTACACTAGTCATCTTGACCTACATGTATTTGATGCCTAGGTGGGATTCCCACATACCTATCTGATATAGATCATATTCAGATTCACATAGTTATACTAGTGTGTATTGTATAATCTTGCGACACTACCAATAAAGCTCGATGATGATTATTAGAGACTAATGGCTTTGTAACCTTTCAAGTAAAACACTTTTCATAGTAGCTTGCATTCTTAAGTTCATGTTAGTTTAGTCTTGCATCTTGCATATGGAGAGAGCTCTCCTTTCATCTTTCTCGGACTTGTCAGTCAACTGCGCTCACCTTTCACTTTTTCTCGATCATGTCTTTTGCTCCTTATCTTTTACATCACATCCTTTTCCTATCATCACAAGGGGTTAATCTTATCATCATATCTATATCATAAAGAGATCATTTCTAGAAACATGAGTCTATATCATCACATGAGAACTAAACATACATCTACAAGAGAGATTATACATGAGCATTTATCAGCATATATCATACATTTTGAGCAATATAACAAGACAATAAAACTAAAACATCCATCCCAAGTGGTACAAATACACAAGATATATTGAAAATCTAGTAAATCTCATATATATATGTGTGTCATGATACAAAGTACAATGTGGGATCCAAAATCTGGATGATGTCCCAAGATATGACTCTATACATCTAAACCTAGACCTAAGTCTGACTCTCCCCATCACGTGGTGGTGGTGGAGGTGGTGTTGCCACTTTGTCTGGTACCACATTAGATCTGCCTACCCTCTTAGAGTAGAGTGGCACTCTTTGTGCCATAGGGATGACTGCTATATATAATCCATGATAATATGCAGCTCATGCTACCTCTCTCTGGATCTCTACTGCATCAACCTTTGCTGACCTCTCTCACCAATCTATCTCATCTCATGCATCTACTAACTATTGATCTCACATGGAAATAATGATCTTCAACTATTGAATCTTGGCCTCTAAGGCCTGCACTCTATCCCTGAGATCCTCCCCTCCTCCTCTATCTATAGGTTAATCATGTCTTGCATCCACCCATCGGCAAACTAGTCTCACCGCATCCTCCTCCTCATCATCAGAAACCTATCTCCGTGACTATCTTTGGCCACTCAATCTCGATCCCTGTCCTCTCTCTCACCCTCCTTCCCCCATCTCCCCCATCCTCATCACTCCCATCACCACCCTATGCTGGTGACTGTGCATTTGGAATAGTAAAACGTGGGAATGGTTGTCTCCAACGCTCTTCCCTATAGGCTACATACACACCTACATTTTCCATATCAGGAAGGTAATCCCATGGTTCCCTGCATATACCTGTAGTCTCTTGTGCTACCTACTAGTAGTCTAGCATCGGCATCCATCCCTGTCCCTCCTCATCCCTAGCCCAGGCATATGTGGTAGTCTCTGTAGGTACCCTCTATTGCCATCCAAACTACCTCCAGACTCGAGTGATCACAAATCTCTCAACTATCTCAGAGTGGTGGCCTAATAGTGGCTAGCTACACAGCATATACCCAAGCTCCCACTCTCAGTCTCTCTACTACTCATAGGCCCTGTATGGTCTCCAATCAAAAGTTCTGAGCTTGTCTAGGAGACACCTATAGTATGTGAGGTCTCCGCTATGGGGCTGGTTGATGAATCCCATATATCTGTATATGTAGGGGCATCTCTGCTTCCTAGGCTGCACATGTGGGTGCATAACGATGATTTTCTCCCATGCCCATACCTGTGGTAGAACATCACCGCATGCCCATGTCCTACTATCCCTATAGACTATCTCATAGAGTTCATGGTACATATCAGCTAGGATAGCTGGGCCCCATGCCATCTGTCGAGGGTGTTCTATCAAGCTGGAAACTATTATGCCCCAGCCTCATGGGAACCCTCTCCAGCTTCTGTGAGTGATAAGGGCCTCTACAACTATCGAGAACACTATACATGGAACTAGGTAATCGTGACCATACTCCTCCATCAGCCAATCCCAACTAAGGTGTCTATCAATGATGGTCACATCCTGGAACATGTCTTGGATGGCCTATCGCCCCTCAGTCAGATCCCAATCATAATATACCTATGTCAACAGAAAAATCATGTCAATTTTTATCATATGGAAACTTTACATCTATGCACATTTAGAAACATGATTATACTCACTGGATCACCATGGCTAGGTATCCGAAGGATCTGATAGATGTCCTCTATTGAGATTTTTGCCTCTACAGTAGGTAGATGAAAGGTGTTGTGCTCACTATGCCATCTCTCAGCCAACGCTGTCAGCAACCTATGATCTTCCCGAATATGGGGCATATCTAGCAGAAACCTGAATCCCATGCTGATCAGTTTATCTCTCTCAAGAGTATCTTGATGAAGGGTGCTCCCCTTAATACCACAAACACATAACAGAAATAGAGAAACAACAACAATAATATGCAAGAACAGAAAGTTGGCTTCTTATTATCTCCACAAATGTGGAATTACAAACTTTTAGAATTACAATATGCAAAGCCACATGGGCATTCCCTTACAATATTCTATAGGACAAAGCCTCGAATCAATACCCAGATCTACTACCCAGAACTATTCTGAACTGCCTAAGACAATAATACAGCCTTCCTTTTATAGGCAATTTCCACCGCCCCGAGAAGGTTCCAGAAATTTAGCCCTAAGGGCCGACAAAACTTAGAATTATTTTATTTTTCAATTTATTACATCAAAGTCGGCTCAAAATAACTTTTGAAACCTGAACATAAATTTTGAAGGAAAATTATTTTCTGCCATTTCAGGTGACCCGACTTCCGGAGACCATAAGTCATCACCAGTTGACCCGATTGACTATTATAACCCCATTTCAAAAATGCCACGAAGTTCTCTAAAGGCTTGACTTGCACAAGCGCCTGTCACCCAAATTTTTAACCTCATCCAGGGCCTCTAAAGCCTTCAAAATTGAGTTCAAAGTTTTTGTACCCTGCTACCAATACCGAAAATCTTCAATATCTTCCAATATACACTTGATCTGGCAATGAAACTTTACTGGCAGACTTATATAACCAAAATGAACCTCCAAGAAAGAAATTAGATCATTCTGAGCACATACAAAAATTAACAAAAATAGTAACTTTCCATAAATAGCAGCTCTGCACAAAATAGCCCTTATTGAATATAAAAATAGAAATTTTTTATTTTTTATTTTTTGGTGATGCAAGATTGCTCTTACACCCAGGATGCTCCTGCATCATATCTAGATCTCTAACACAACGTAGTTCAATCACTCTCGGCACTCTGATAATTAGTGCTAGAAAAGCCTCCTGCAAGCCATAACCCCAAATGAGATGTCAGAACATATCATGATGGATGTCTAAAATCAGTACAAAAAATCTTAAATGCAAAAATTGTCTAGACCCATGTCATATTGTTCAAATTCAAAACATGCGATATTTCTTATTACATTAGTGTGATACTATTTTTGGATATTGTATCATGCGATACTTTCCTCAATAGCAGTGTGATACTCTTTTCGTATATGATAGTTCGCACAAGATTGCACGATGTTTTGTCTAGTATCATGCGATACTAGATTGAACAGATGTGCAATACTTTATGGACCCGCGAACTATCACATAATAAAGAGTATCGAAGGTGTCTGATACATTAAAAGTGTCGTACAAAATTTCTCATCAATATAATTTGAAATATTAAAAAAACTTATTTTAAATGCACTAAATGACTCAAATGACTAGTTTTTTTTTTAAAACTTACTGGGGCACCATCGTGAGGAGGCCGGTTTTGCAACTGACCGCACTCAAATCAATGTGTGTGGACTGAAATCGCTACTTGCTGGGCCATAATCTCTCTCTGAGCTCTCAAAGTTCTCAATATCACAAAAGAGAAATGAATTTGAAAATGACCTTTTTACCCCCTATATAGCATTTTGACTTTTTGACCTAATTTTTGAAACATATCAAAATTTCATGCAAATTACACCCCTAGCTAATTTTGACGTCATGGATCCATTTTCATGATCAAAATTGAAATCCAAGTTCATCTTGATAGTCAAAATCACATTTCAAAGTTTCTCCTTCTTCTGCGCAGTTGGCTGACCATTTGAGGTTTGATCCTTTGATCTTCGCTTGGGCATCTTTATCTCTTCACCCCCACCTCTTTCAACTTTCTAGTCTTTCATTCATTTTCCTTCGCTTCATCTCTTTGAGGTTTAACTTCATTTTTATCCTATATCTTTCTCAGTCAAACCTAGTTAAAATGGGGCATATCTTCACTACTTGATGGTTATTATATCATTCTTTTCACCTTCGAATATGATTTCTAGTGATTTGATCAGATTTATCAATTTATTGTTTCTCCTCTACCTGATTTCAATTTTTATTTCAATTCTGAGGGGGCAGTACCTATCAAACTTTAAAATTTGATTCAGCTTTTTCAATCAAACCTTGCTTGAGATTCTTATCTCTTATTTGAGACTTCACAATCACCTATTTATAGGGGTGTTGGCCTTGTCTTTTTCAATTAGCTCATCTTTGTCCTGATGTGTTCCCATCCATCGAACACAAGTCTGGGTTGTTTTGTGATCCAAAATTGATCTCACATTTCAATTTTATTCTTTGACCACATGTGATCTCAAATCGATCTTACATTAGTCAAAGAGGGGCAAATGTATGCACCCTAAAATGGTCGCCTAGACTTTGGGCCTCATTCTTCAATTTATCAAATGATGGAACCAATTTATCAATTTTCTGGATCAATATTTTAAATCAATATTTTTAATCAAATTAATTTCCTTGATCAAATCCTAATTCTATCATTTATTCAATTATATTCTATGGGTTAACCATTTTATCCTAAGTCTTTATTTATTTAAAAAGAATTTCCTCCCCTTTTATTAAATAAAAAGCCCTCACTTTCCTATTATCCTAAGTTGCACAAATAAAGCATTATTCCTATTTTATAAAAAAGAAGAAAAAGGTCTTTTTGTCTCATATGAGGCTCAAAAGTCAACTCTTATTTTCTCATTGGAGGAGATTTTTGCACAAGGATTGATCCCTCTTTCATGCTCCACCCTTGATTAAATCTTTTTCCTCTTAATCTCCATCATCCGTTGATTCTCATTTCTTATAAAAGAAGAGCTCCCTTCTCATTTTAGGACCAATTCTTTCATACTAATCTTATGCTACAAGATTTCTTGGTGACTTTGGAGCTTTGGAGATCTTCTTGCATTCTAGCTTTCATTCTTGCATCATAGCTTCATGTTTATGCTTTCTTAGCTTAGATTTCCTTTCAAGTTATAACTTAGCTCACATAGCTTAATTAGTAAGGCTTGGAATACTTCCATTTACATAGCTTAGTTTCATTCTTGCATCTCCATTTCTAGCATAGCATTGCATTACATTCTCATCTTGATTCTTGAGGAGATTGGCATTCTTGCCCTTGTCTCTTTGAATCTCCCATTGTGTGGTTTACTAGCAAGGTTATATTCTTAATAGCTCTAGCTGAGAGCATTCTTAATATCCTTGTGACTCCATGCTTATGGAGCTCTAGGTCACTTTATCAAGGTTTCCAATCCATTAGAGAAGTGCACATTTTGAGTGTACACTATTTTTCACAATTTCTGTCAATTGATGTCAAAATTTGAGGTACTTAAAAATTGAATCTTGAAAAACTTCAGTAATATAAAATTTAGTGCTCGGAGTCTACTTTTCAAATATGTAATTTACTTCAATACCCACATGGTATAAATTAAATTTTAGTAGGTATGTTATAAAACCACTTTTTCAAAATGCATGTTTTAGGACCACACCTCACACGTGTATGACCACCCCTTTTTGAAGTAAATAAATATATATTTGTGAATCCTTTTGGGAAAAGGTACATAAAACTTTGAAGATTGATGAGAATATTTTATCTTCTTTCTTTATTGAATATTTGTTTTTAATTAATTTTTAATTGACTATAAAGTTCATTTTTGAAACCTCTGAGTGTAGGGCCACCATAATTTGATGATAACATCACTTTTTTTCAAGTTTTTTTTAATTTGAAGAAAATTCTATGTAGATTGATGTCATATAACTTATTTTTCAAAAAATGTAAAATTAAAAAAGTTATTAAAATTTTAGTTAACCTTTGTATTTCAAGTTTAGGTACCACATTGGCTTAATAAATATTAAAAAAATTCATATCACTATAAAATTTATATTTTTATAATTTGCACAATAAGAACTAAAATGGGTTTTTGTTTTATCAAAAAATTCATTCGAGACAGTGTCCAAAAAATTATGGCAAGGTAGAAATTTTATATTATAATGCCTTAGCTATATTTTTGCAGGGCCAAGCATAGGCTTGGTTCCACCAAGCCTGTCTCGAACCAAAAACCAAGCCAGTGGCTATGGTTCCCACTCATAGTTTTACAAAATGGGCACCTATTTTTTTTAATTCAAAAAATGGGCACCCATTTTGTGAAATTAAAAAAGGGTTCCCGTTTCATTTAATATCAGGTGCCCATTTCATTTAAATAATGGGTGTCCATTTTATAAAGATTCATTGCAGCCAAAAAATAGGACTGTGGGCCTGATCTCAATGATTGACGAGTTTTCAATCATTTTTTTTAATGATCTGTACCTGACAAACAAAATATTTTGATCAACATTCTCTTTTTTTGTCTTATTTTAGATCTGACATAAAAAGAACCATTTTAACTCAAATATTGGTGTAAAAATGGGATCAAACCAATGTAGAAAGAGGCTAAAGAAGGTCCTCACAACTGAGTAGGTTGCAACAAATAGAGAGGAGGCAAAATGACAATGGGAAACAAGAGAAAGGCTTCAAAAATTGAATAATGTTGGAGCATCAAGTTCAAAAATTATTTTAGAAGAGGAGGACAATGAAGACACTATGATGGATGTCGAGGTTGAAGAAGAAAATTCAGGTGCATCTTCTAATCCAGTATTGGATAAGCTATGTCTTCATAGCCAAATATAACGTGTATTCTGATAAAGATGTTCATCATTTTCTAGAAGCGGGTTACAATATAAATTATTTAAATTTTATTCTTGAAAATAGAGTATCATATTTTAATTGCACATCAAATTTCAAATATTAGTAATGTTAATCATAATGATAAAAGAACTGAAATTCAAACACCAATTCAAATTGAAATCAACAATGTGGATGTAGACATAGAAACACTAATTGAGAAAGAAACTCCTTTGAATGATAATGAAATAAATGAACAATTTCAAATAAAAAGTGATGTGCTAGACAATCTATGTGGTTTGGTTTCATGGAGATAGATTAGGACACACACAACCAGATTGTTTGGATAATTTGTTTATAATAAGAAATTTGGGTTTCAATGTCAATTAATGTTTCAATTAATTAAAATATCTAAAATGAAAAAAGTGATGAAGAGTTTAGGCATTTATGTGAAATCCAAGAAGAATGATGAGTCTCTAAAACAAGTTATATCAACTATTTCTAGTGTCTTTGACACAATTGGAAAGAAAAGTCATTCTAAAAATAGTAATGTGGCACGACGGGCAATAACAACAGCTTTAGTAAACAAAAATACTACTGATAAAAGAATAATTTTAAACATAAGTGGATATCTTAATACTCATTGTAAAACTTTAACAAGAGTTGTAAAGAGAAGATTTAAATTTGAAAGAGATCTGGCAAACCATTTATGGACCTTAAGTGGCAGACTCCCGAGGTCTGACATGAAACTTACTGGTGAAGTCAAAACTTTGATTGAAAATTTTTTGGCACAATAATATAAGAGTATCCCCTAATGCCAAAGATGTTCTTAAATTAAGAGTTGATTCAAAAGTTTGCAATCCACATCCAAAACACCTTTTGGGTATGAATCTTACATTATTAGATGAATGTTTCCATGAAAATATTTCAATTGATTTTAGACAACAATTAGTGTATGTACAAAGATTTAAAACTATTGAGTATCAATTGAAGGATGGAAAAGTTGGAAAACGATGCGATCTAATAACTAAAAAACTTAGTGTTCATACTTTTATGAATGAATTCAAGAGTAAGGTTGTACCCAAATATGTGAAACACTCTCAAAATTCTAGATGGCTTGATGGACAATTTCACATATATGCAAGAATACATTTCCAACTAGTAGTATACTTTTAGTCGTTGACTTTGTAGAGAACTACACGCTTGCACCACAAGATGAGATCCAACCACAATATTATAATTTAGTACAAGTAACCATTTTTGTTCATATTGTCTATAGGCATGCACTTGATAGTACAAAGGAGGATTGAAAAATATTGCGAGAGTACCATTTCTATATGAGTGGTAATAAGTTACACTCATCAAAGTTTGTTGAGTATTGCTTTAAGAACTTTTATGAAAATCTAAGGGAGAGAGAAATTCATATAACACAACATCTAATATGATCAGATAATTGCACATGGCAATTCAAGAATGCTAGAATGTTTTATTAGTTGAGTAGGACACATTTTTGGCAATTTTGCTGAGTTAGGTATCTAGTTTTTGTCATTATGGAAACATATAGTTTGTATGAAGATGACATATGATAGGAAGCAGTTATGACAAAGTGCAAAGTAAAATTGTCTAAGTGTAAGCAATATTTTCCTAGTCTAACCAGAGATAGTTTTGGTTGGAAATGTTGATATAGGTAAGTTTAGTGCTTGTGCACTTGAACATGGATACTTTGACATATATTGAAGACTCACCTTAGAGCACAAGTCTGTATGACATGTATGGAAGAAGTTATTGCACTATTACCGAAGATAGAGTTGAAGTCAATAGCATAAAGAAAGAAGACAAAATGAGTAAATAGTTAAGGGATTATTTTGTATATCAAAATAATAACTTAATCATATAAAGGGATGACATCCTAGATGTTAACCCTTGGGCAGAGCAAGTTAATATGTATTTTGTAAACTACTTTATGTTTTGTAAAGTCGACTGTAAAAGTTATTATTCTTAATAACTTGTATAAATGTAAGACATATGCAATGCGAAGATAGAAGTGTGACATATACATGCGAAAGATATTGATGCGAAGCTGTAAATTGTAAAAGTCAAGCAAGTAGATTTTGTATATGCAAGTGAAGAGAAAGATCAGAATAGGAAAGCTATTCGACAGCAGTGGAAGGTTATATACCTTATCCATTTTGTAATCAGAAATCATTGTACATTACATGTTTGGCCAGTGAGCTCATCTTGTAATAAGTCTATGTGTTCTACCAACTCTTTGCAAGGTTGAGGCTTCTAACGAGGCCTGGAGTCCCTTAATCAGGACTGAAACACTATATGCATGTAATAGGCTCCTAACAGGGTCAACATCCTTAACAGGATACTTTTGATTATTGGATCATTATGGGTATCATCCCCGCCGGGGTTTTCCCTTGGCCAAGATTTCCTCGAAAATAAATAATGTGTTATGAGTTCATTTTCTTTATTGCTATGCATGCTATTTAGTTTACTTTATTTTGCAAGAATCAAGTTAATCCATTATATCCATAATTGGGCAAAAGTAAAATTTTGTAGAATATTGATTCACCCCCCTCTTAGTATTCTGTATTTCTAACACACATAAGAAAATAAATATCCAACATATCTGGACTTTTTTTAGGCTAGATACGAGAAGGGAGAACATGATGATGCCAATGCATGTGTTAAGAGAGTTCTTTATAGAGAGAAACTCAAATTTGAGGATAAATCAAAATTTAAAGATGCACGTGCAATTATTGAATGGTGTAAAACAAGTTTGTCTACGGGATCAAGTCATAACTCTACTATTAGACATTTTTTTGGCTATTTGAAGAGAAGAATATCCTTTCAAGATGTGATTGTGATACAATCACCAGATCAACTAAATGGCATTCATTTAGGAGTTCTAATTGTAACACTTATACTATATGGACTAGGGAGCTTGCATGTTTTTGTCAATTTTGTGTTGTAGGTGAATGGGAAGAATGCGAGAATACATAATGGGTTGAAGAATGGAAACAAAAATCCTTAACACCTAGTGAGACACAAGATGAAGATGATATAATAAATGAAGATTCGGATCATGCCTTTGCATCAAAAGATTATGATCATGTTTCAGACCTCATACAACTTGGTAATTTCATTCAATTTATTAGAAAACTTTAAATTATATTAGTTACATGTGTATGTCATATAATTTATGATTATATTTGAATTATAAACCTTTAAATAAGATTTATTTGTTCATGTACTCTTTTTTTGTAGGACATGTGTATGTTGTTGTTGCACCTGAGGATAATGAAGAGCAGGTAGAGTATTGGTTAGTGATGTAGGAGCATCCTAGGATTCTTGGCAATCTTGTATCAATCAAAAATATGTTTTTCTTTGAAGGTAGATTAGTAGTTTTGATCTTTGTTGGTGGACTACTTGCTCGGTTTGGGAGACTGGTTGCTCAGTTTCTGCAGTTATTGGGGTGCTCAGTCTCTGAAGAACGCTCAGTAACTAAAGGTGTTGGTTGCTTCTAGCGCTCGGTGATAACTGCATTTCTCATTCATGCTTGGCATGGTCAGTTCTCTAGCACTCTGTTATTTCTCTGGCACTTGGTGTTCTTACTGACTGACTTAGTTATTTGGATGAATTGGCTTGGCTAACTGGTGCATTTAATTTGGGTTGCACTCCTCATGTTATGGATTGACCATTGGACATGTGGGGACCTAGATCTAGCATGTTGCATTCTTCTATGTGGATCTGCTCACCATTTGGGGCCATCTTGGAGAATTTATTTATTTATTGTACAAGGATATTTGAGAGCTGACTGATATTTTGTATGTAATATTTGTATATCCCTGTAGAGCCAACTTGTGGCTCGGATTTAGTATTGAAGTAGATGATTGGGTAATTGTTTAGGGAGATAGTTGATGGCAGAGTTAGTAGCCTATGAGCTTAGGTATAGGAAGATTTCTTGGTAGTGGTGAGTGCAAGTTTAGATCTTTCCTAGGGTCCTACCAGTGTCCTATCATGTTATAGACCTGGGCTAGCTAAGTGCTAATGTTATGGAAAAGATTTAGATCCTACGAGATCTTGTAGACTGTTGCTTTGTAATTGGCCATAACTAGGAAGGCCTTACAACCTGGCACATTGCATGTAATCAGTAATTTGATGAATAAAGATTCTAGTTTTCTTTCAGATCTGGTGTTTAATTTATGTAATTCCATTGTGCTGGTGTTGGCTGCAATTTTGGATAGTCCTTAATTGGATGCTCCATCCTTGACTATCTTAGTTAGCTCTATGTGTAGAACCTAAGAAGAAGTTGATATGTCATCAAGTAGATGATAATGATTTTCAGTATCCAATTAGGTCTGTTGTGGTAGTTGGTACATGGCTACATAAATACCTAACAAGAAGGAATGGTTTACCATCTTTTGAAGACTACCAATCAGAAAAGAAGATTATGCACTATCCCATTTGGTAGTGGCAACAAATATCAAATTGGAAAGATACAAAGGGAGACCTGCTAATAAAATATTGCATGGACACTTTCAATGGAAGAGCATGAGGCAATCATATATACATTGCAGAAAAGAGATGATGCTGATAGTACATTAGGTTGAATCAAATTTATACTCATGTAAGTTTTGTTCAATTTGTCTTATTTTTATATGTTTTTCTATATATAAATATCTATATCTTCTTTCAAGTTTCATATAATGTATAATTTAGAGATATAGATTTGAGATAAATTAAAATTGACTTTAAATGACCTTTACATTTAAATACATGTATAAATTCTAACATTTCAACATTTATTTTTATGATGCAGGATGTCCAGAAGAACATAAACATAAACCATTTATGCAATACAATGCACTCTTGTATTCGTCCAATTTTGGTTTTGTAAAAATTTCATGAACTCACTTTTATTCATCCAATTTTTTTTTAAATATTTAAGTTAAATTCATAGTTGTATTCACCTAATTTTGTTCTAAATATTAAACTATGCACATTGGTCAGATTATGTTCACTTAATAGATTATGATATATTTATTTGTGCATCCATATTCATTGCTCAAATTAATAGATCTCATTATTAGATAGATGTACCTTGTTAATAGTTAATCAAAGTCAATAAATTACTTGTAACATCGATATTGTTCATATCAATTACATGAATTAATAGATCTCATTGAACTATCTATAGATGGTTTTTAAGAGTTAATTATCAAAGTCAATATTACTTGTAACATTGATATTATTCTTGTCAATTACATGTATTAATAGATCTCATTATTAGATAGATGGTTTTTTTATAGTTAATCAAAGTGTTCATATTACTCGTAATGTATCTATATTGTTCTTTTCAATTACACATGAATTAATAGATATCATTGTTAGATAGATGGTTATTTTAGGATATTGATATTTAATTATAGTTGATATTAAAAATGATCATATTACATAAGCTCATATATCTACATTCAAACCACTATTTAAAAAAATCATGAAATGGGATTAAAGTTCATGAATAAGATAAATAACATAACATGTCCTGGAATAATATGTATTATAATGTCCATCATATCAACTCATGATATATACAATCACACAACAAAGTCCTACTCTAAAAACAAGTCCAAGTAATGTATGATAACAAGTGGAGTAGTACAATGCAAGTTGATGAGGCATATTAATGCCATACTTTAGAATACCCTAGGATAATATTTTCTATACCTTTTGCTTCATTTTAATACATTTACCACAAGACTCTTATGTTTTTCTGCTACTATATGGCATGCTGCCAATAGACATTTAACATGGTTTAAACGTACTTAAATATGCTATGCTTGGATAAATTACTATATTTCTTGTTCTAAAAGATATTGTTGTGTTTCAATGAGTAGAGTAGATGTTTGAATATGATTGATTATGCATGTTCTGTTAATTACTGTCATAAATATCTTATCCTAACCCTTGAAGGCATAGCGCATTAGAATAGTGAATGTTGTTTTGACCAGGTATGGCGCATTAATTCATGGAGTGTTCCACTTGGTCTTGCTTCAGCTTTCAGCGGAAGAACATTCAATATAGCACCAGTTGAAGGGATAAGGTGGTAGTTCCGACAAAGAGCAAGGTGGTGTGTTACTTCTCTAAGAAAATCTAGGTGTGAGTGGGAAGCTAGATTTACTATCACAACAATTCTCTCCTCCACTTCAGATTCAATCTGTTCAGTCTTTTAAGGCTTTCCTTCTTTCTAGTCAATAATGTTGTAATAAAGATCTACCCATTTCTACGGTGCGGTTAGGAAAGTAGTTAGCAGTTTTTCCCTTTAAATAAAGCCCTACTCCTACGTGAAAGGGAGAGGTGATTGTCAAGTTTATTATAGCAATAGAATTCTTTCACAGTTTTATGGAATCTTTGTACTTTCTTATTCAATCAATAAATAAATGAAGAGTTGATATTCAGTTGCACATAGTTGTCATTTAGGATACTCATCAAAGGGGGCCCACTTGGTGAGAAATCCATAGTAAGATAGATTCATACTAGCTAGAATCATTTCTTGCATTTCTCCTATTTTAAGTGCCAAGTGTCGAATTGCTCTTGCAGCCAAAGCTATAGATTGGCTAATGCATCCTATAGCCAAATTCGTAGAGCAACAGAAGTACTATGGCATAGTTTGTAAGAATCTTCATGTCTTATTAACAGTTATACTTTTGTAGTTTTTATTCTAGCACTTACTCTTCTCCAAACTTCATCTTAAGCATTACTTTAGCATTCATTTCCTACAATCATAGTGTAGTTTTCATTTAGCATTTCCTTCCAGCAGCAATGATAAATGTGTGGCTGAATGATACTTGGTGCATATACTTTGCTGGCCCATTTTAAGTAATACGTCCCTTGTCTAACTTACTAAATGAATTCTTATAAAGAGGATAAGCTACTCAGTTGGATGTCCAATCCTTGAGTCTAGAATTATACCTAGTTTCTGAGCCTTTATAGGAAGTGATCATTTTTGGATGGTGTCAAACCAAGTCCTTAATAAGCCATTCTTAGACTTTGTTTCATTTCCATTTTTTGTTAGAATACATTACTTTTAGGAGAACTCTAAAAATCACATCACTCCCTACTACCTGTATGCATAACCGAAGAAGAGATGCCAGAGGATGATACTTGCCAAACCAATCCAATCATCCATTTGAGAAAGAGATTTCATTTATTGATGCCACCATTAACCTCTCTAAAACTATGTCATCCTCCTCATCTTTTGAAGAGAAACCTAAAATTAATGCATTTGTAGATGTCTTCTCTCATCTGAGAGCCCATTTTCCTAAAAATCTTGTCAGACAAGAAAGCTCCTTACAACTGGTCATATACCAACCTCCTCATCATCCACTACCTCTGCAACCTAAAAATTTTTCCAAGATGGCTAATCCTCCTACATTTCCATTCCCTATTACTGACCAGTGTGATAATAACAACCTTAAAAACATACCTTCTTTCGTCATGCCAAAGTTCTACGGTCTAGTAACATAAGACACGAATACCTTTCTCTTTGAGTTTGATATTCTATGTAGAAGTTATGACTACACCTCCGACTCTCCCAGGCTCAAAAGCTTTCCTACAACTCTTAAAGAGTCTTCTTTGCATTCGTTTATGGACCTAGGATGGGATTTTGTCCATGATTAGGCAGGGATGCAAGAAGCATTCTTGACCAAGTATAAGGAGTATTGTCAGGGAACTGATATGTGAGGAGAAGACCTCTTTAAAATGACTCAAAAATAGGATGAGTCACTTGAATACTATATCTCATGGTTCATGTATAGTCTACAAAGGAATACAGAGCATGAGCTTAATGAGGAATCTCAGAAGCTACTATTTCTCAGAGGTATACAAGATGGATGTACTGAAGCTTTAGATTTGATGGTAGGAGGAGACATAACTCAATCTAGTTGGGATGACATAATCAAAATATGTCTCAAATACTCACAAGCTACTGGGAAGAGAGGAAGAGGATACAAACCCACAATAGGAAGGACAAATGGTTCAGGCACTTCTCGATTAGAGATAACTCATCTCCTATCTAACTTCAAGTAGGATATCATCAACAATTTGGCCACACAACTAGATACCTTATGTTGGTGTTCTTTTTCCCCAAAGGTCAGCTTGGCATCAGGATTGACAAGGCTAGTGTCACATTCACTCAACACTCCAAATCTAATAGGAAAAAGGGCCAACTGACAAGGATCAAAGAGAGATCCTTCTACACTTTGAGCTCCACATCACTTAGGTAGGTATACCTCATCTGCACACTCATACAATTTGTGTTACACTACAGGCCTATAGGTAACTGACTGTGGAATGATTTTCAAACCCTTATAGGTGTCCTACACCTCAAATGAAACCAATATCTCATGCAATAGCCCAACTTGCATAGAGTGAGTATGAAAACTAGAGACCTATCCTAACAACATGAAAGGGAAAAGGTGGGACTAAATGGACATGATTTTAAAATGATTGAAAGGACCCCTGAGATGCCCTAAGTCTCTGATAGACCAATGCCTTATCCATTGGGCCACAGAGTCAAATACAATATTGCAAGGGACAGCTATGAAACAAGAAAATAATATACCCAATGTGTTGATGCCTGACATCAATCACACACCATGACCAAACCTCAACTTAACACCCACCTGTGCATTCAAGCATGCTATTATCCATTCAAAGGATTTTAACCCTCCCCTTAGAAGAGACCTATGAATCATACAATACATTAACCAACATCCACTAGAAGACAAGCATGACCTATCCTTAATATCTCAGCTCATACATGCATAAACACTAACCCTGAACCAGTTACCTCTACAAAGATAAATCCACTTGCAAACACGTAAGCAATGCAAATAGACAAATCAAACACCCTTGATGTATGATTAATGCATTTAGAATTCAAATGGAGAGAGCTTGGTGATAGTAAGAATAAATTGAGTCCTCATACACAAGACAAATCTGTTGCAGCATGCATTGTATTCTCTGAACCAACAATGGAAGCAGAACACCCTATATGCAGAGAGAAGGGGAAATCTGCAGAACAGACCCTTTCACTGGAATCAAAAAGGAACTCTCAGCTGGAACACTTTGTTAATCAGCAAAAACAACATATATACCCATGGTTACCTTGAAATCCCACACAAGTTAGGATGCAACAAGCTAAGGGTGACCATGGTTAGAATTTTCCATCAATTAGGCATTTCAAAATCTGATACAATTTGGAGGGAAAACACTAGGTCCTGAATGCAATTAACACTTGATCTTCAATCATGAAAGAATCTTTGAAAGGCACCAAAGATCAATCAAAATTTTGCAAAATTCAAACTAGAAGTGACCCTGCAACTACTTTTGGTACATTTCATTTATTCCCCTATGGCAAGACACTCCTCTTCTACAATCATCTCACACCCTAGAGCACACTGGAGCGGCGGAGAAGATCAATTTCACCAACTCTGGCCCTTCCTATCATCAATTTCGGTCCTTTTCGGCCACTGGAAATGTTCACAAATATTCAAAAAATGAAGGCAAATGGTCGCAATGCACTCGCGGGCTTCATGTTTTTAACCATTCAAACACCTCGGGCTAACTCTGCAATGGCGATGCCAAACAGTTGTTGCATGATCACATAGCCTGAAAATGGGCTATGTGAACATGCGACATGCCATTTCCCATTACCACTGACGTTGCTACTTGTCACAAAAGAGTTTCTCATGTTTGCAAGCCAAAAAACCTAGCTCACGTGAACATGTGACAATCCACTACCATGCACCCTACCGGCCATTATATCACCGCTAAGATACCCCCACCTGGGCCCGCATTCAAACCTTATCATCCCACTAGCACGGACCAATCGGAGATCACCACGACCTCACCTGCCAACAGGACCACCAACAAATATAGACAGGCCCCAAGAACACATGGCACCCTGTCGCATGATCGCATAGCCCGGAGACAGGCCATGCAAACATGCGACCACCCGCAGACCGCAACCCTCCCACAACCATCACCACAACCACCACCACAACCACCACCGCATGGAGTCAACAGCAAGGGGTTTGTCGCATGATTTCATGGCAAAAAATTGGGCTATGCGATCATGCGACAGCCATGAGACTGCCACATCACCACCCGCTAGCCAATAAAAATCACACACATCAGCACTGCATGGCATCTTGGACCCACCACACAAAATGCATACCTCTACAACAAAAGCCAACGGGCCCACCAAATAAGCCACATAACCACCCATCGGCTGGGACCACACCCCTTTCTGCCAACGGGCCCCAAGGACACGTGGCAAGCTGGTGCATGATTGCATAGCCAAAAATTAGGCTATGCAATCATGTGATAGCCAAACATAGGCTACCACATCATCACCTCAGACCAACAAATAGCAACCACCAACTGCGAATAATCAGGACCCACATGGGCAGATGGCAAGCGGTCACATGATTACATGTCAGAAAAGTCCGACATGTAGCCATGCGACAGCCAATCAGGAAAAGACTTTGAAAACCTGGGCCCACCACCCATCGCACTTGTGCACTTAAGGAATGCCAACAAACAGGGAATTGTGAGGTCGAAAACACACAAAGTTTTCACAACAGTGGAGGATCGAAAACACACAGGGTTTTCAACACTTAGGCAAATTTTGAAATTTTGTCTCTTGCAGACCTTAAAGCTTTGATAACTTGGGATTTGTGATTTAGGAGGTGTGATCTAGACAAGAGAAAGGTGACACAATGAAGTGCATAGGGCAAGACATAATGAAGAACACAGGGCCAAGGGTGCACACCATGAAACATTGCAAGGAAATGGGCCATTTTCGTTGGAGTTTTGCATTGACAAGAAAAATGGCCTAACAGTGGCTCTATTTGGGGATGTATGCCTCTTGCAGGCATGGCAAGGATTCAAAAATCACTGGGAGAGTAGACCAACCACTGGCCAAAAATAGGGAACCCAAAAATTGGCAACCGAACAAGGAAAGGAAACACATAGTAGAATAGGGAAAGACTATACAAAGATCTACAGTATTTACAACCAGCCTCAAGGCCCCAACATTATAATCAATACTTGCCTCTGTCAAATAAGTAGTTTTCATCTCCATCCCACAGGGAAAAACTAAAAATTTTGCTTCCATGTGACAGAACACAATCATATCCACCTTTCAAAAGCTTAAAACAAAGATTGCTAGCACATTTCTCCTGAGGGTTGGAAAAGTAATCATACCAATTCTAAAAATGTTGTGGCACATGCATGTTGCATTCAAAAAGGAAAATGATAAAGGAGCTACAAGAGGAACCATCCTCAATCTTATCAACAAACCTAGGAACTCTATTGTCCACATGGAAAGAAAAAAACTCCAGCTCTATCAAACTGTCAATGCAATCGCTATTGGATCCACTCATACCAAAAATTTGCACCTCCAAGGAGAAGATATATTGATCTTCATACAAACACTAAGGGAACTCATCACATGGGACATCATCATTAAACATAGGAGCAACCTGCATCATGTCAACATTTGACAAAATCGAAAATTGTTGATAGGTGGGAAGAGAAACATCAACCTGTCCATGAGATGGTGAAGCTTGAGTAGCTAAAAGGCCATCTTTCCATGGCTTAGCAAAAGATTCAAAATCAGAAGAGGATTCAGAATCCACACAACTCTTCCAATCAGTACTCAAAAAAATATCAAGGACCACTGAGTCATTTGAAACTAAGAAAACACTGGCAACCTCATCATCTGACACATCATATATAACAGGGTTGCTGCCTAGTGGTGCTGGGGTAAGAAGGGGAGAAGAGGCACACATGTCAAAGTCAAAACCTATTGATTCATGCTCCATATCAAAATCAATGTGTGCTGGATGTAAGAACTCAGAACCATCTCCCCCTGAATATCTAAGATACTCACAAGACAAGAGGTCTGAAATTTGTTCACTATAAAGTGAATAGTTGTCCTCAAGAACATCATCTTCTTCCATACAATCATCATCAGTACCTTCATCTATCCAATCCTCTTCTTCATCTGACTGAATGCATAAACTTTCTACCCCATATTGAGAAAAGTCATCACTTTCATGACTGCAAGAAAGAGTGTCAACACTTGACACATCTCCTTCATAAATTTCATCACTCTCAATATTAGCAATACTAAGCAAAGCCCCAAGTGCATCCTCAAGTTCAAGACTACCAACACCAAGTACCCAATCCATAACACATACATAATGCTCTTCCCATAAGGCATCTGACCAACTAGTTGACTCGGGAAAAAAAAGCTCCAGGAATAAACCAATGAAATCAGATTTAGGAAACTCAACATCCTCAGGAAGCTCATCATATAATTCACAAAATCTATCATAGAACAAGGATATGGATAAATCTTTTCTACTTCCCACTTTTAATCTTACTAATCTCATGCAATCCCTAAGGATGCCCTCCTCAAGGAAAGTCAGCTTCTTATTCAACTTATCCATTAAACTTAATGTAATAATTTCACATAATTTTGCCAAACTGCAACTGAAAACTTGAAGTATGCTAACCTTTGCTTACACCTTATCCTTCTTTTAGTGCTTGACCACTTCATAAGGAACTTTTAAAACTTGAAAAATACCTGGCAAAATCTTGCAGAAGAAGACCTTTGGCTGGAAGGCAGGGCAAATCTTGGGCTCACCTTGAAGCTCCATTAGATAACTTTGTCATGCAGAGCCACCACATCCTTGAGAGGAAAATGTTTCACTGTTTCTTCTTCCAACCAGCACAAAGCTATACCAGGTATACACACTGTTTATTAGGAGGAACACTGATCAAATAGAGAAAATCAGAGTCACCACTCACAACTAGGTGAGAAGATATCAGCAAATGCTTATTTTTGTATTTGACTCTTTCCAATGGCTTCTCAGTAGAGTCACCATCTTGTTGGTGACTCAGATGGGCCAAACCAATCTGGTCAAAACATATGATATTGCAAAATTTTGAAACAATAACCAGAGCTACTTAATAGGTTTTTCTCATGTTCTCCCCAGTAGAGTTGCCATCTTATTAGTGACTCGGATGGGCCAAACCAATCTGGTCAAAAGATATGATATTGCAAAATTTTGAAACAATAACCAAAACTCCTTAACGGGTTTTCCTCATGTTCTTCCCAGTAGAGTCACCATCTTGTTGGTATTTTTTTTCCCCACAGGTCAGCTTGGCATCAGGATTGACAGGGCTAGTGTCACATTCACTCAACACTCCAAATCTGATAGGAAAAAGGGCCAACTAACAAGGATCAAAGAGAGATCCTTCTACACTTTGAGCTCCACATCACTCAGGCGGGTATACCTCATCTGCACACTCATACAATTTGTGTCACACTATAGGCCTATAGATAACTAACTGTGGAATGATTTTCAAACCCTTATAAGTGTCCTACACCTCAAATGAAACCAATATCTCATGCAATAGCTCAACTTGCATAGAGTGAGTATGAAAATCAGAGACCTATCCTAACAACATGAAAGGGAAAAGGTGGGACTAAATGGACATGATTTTAAAATGATTGAAAGGACCCCTGAGATGCCCTAAGTCTCTGATAGACCAGTGCCTTGTCCATTGGGCCACAGAGTCAAATACAATATTGCAAGGGACAGCTATGAAACAAGAAAATAATATACCCAATGTGTTGATGCCTAACATCAATCACACACCATGACCAAACCTCAACTTAACACCCACCTGTGCATTCAAGCATGCTATTATCCATTCAAAGGATTTTAACCCTCCCCTTAGAAGAGACCTATGAATCAGACAATACATTAACCAGCATCCACTGGAAGATAAGCATGACCTATCCTTGATATCTCAGCTCATACATGCATAAACACTAAACCTAAACTAGTTACCTCTGTGAAGATAACTCCACTTGCAAACACGTAGGCAATGCAAATAGACAAATCAAACACCCTTGATGTATGATTAATGCATTCAGAATTAAAATGGAGATAGCTTGGTGACAATAAGAATAAATTGAGTCCTCATACATAAGACAAATTTGTTGCAGCATGCGTTGTATTCTCTGAACCAGCAATGGAAGCAGAACACCATATATGTAGAGAGAAGGGGAAATCTTTAGAACAAACCCTTTCACTGGAACCAGAAAGGAACTCTCAACTGGAACACTTTGTTAATCAGCAAAAACAACATATATACCCATGGTTACCTTGAAATCCCACACAAGTTAGGATGCAACAAGCTAAGGGTAACCATGGTTAGAGTTTTCCATCAATTAGGCATTTCAAAATCTGATACAATTCTAAGGGAAAATACTAAGTCCTGAATGCAATTAACACTTGATCTTCAATCATGAAAGAATCTCTGAAAGGCACTAAAGATCTATCAAAATTCTACAAAATTCAAACTGGAAGTGACCCTGCAACTACTTTTGGTACATTTCATTTATTCCCCTATGACAAGACACTCCTTTTTTGTAATCATCTCACACCCTGGAGCACACTGGAGCGGCAGAGAAGATCAGTTTCACCAACTCTGGCCCTTCCTGTCATCAATTTCAGTCCTTTTTGGTTGCTAAAAATGTTCATAGAGATTCAAAAAATGAAGGCAAACAGTCACAATGCACTCGCGGGCTTCATGTTTTTAACCATTTGAACACCTCAGGCTAACTCCGTAACGGTGATGCCAAATAGTTGTCGCATGATCACATAGCTCAGAAATGGGCTATGTGAACATGTGACACACCATTTTCCATTACCGCCAACACTGCCGCTTGCCACAAAATAGTTTGTCGCATGTTTGCAAGCCGAAAAAACTGGCTCACATGAACATGCGACAAGCCACTACCATGCACCCTGCTGGCCGTTATATAACCGCTGAGACACGCCCACCTGGGCCCACATTCAAACCCTATCATCCCGGTAGCACAGACCAACTAGAGATCGCCATGACCTCACTTGCCAACAGGACCACCAACAAATATAGATGGGCCCTAGGGACATGTGGCACCCTGTTGCATGATCGCATAGCCTAGAGATGGGCCATGCGCACATGCAACCACTTGCAGACCGCAACCCTACCGCAACTGTCACTGCAACTGCCACCGCAACTACCACCGCATGGAGTCAACAGCAAGGGGTTTGTCGCATGATCACATAGCCAAAAATTAGGCTATGTGATCATGTGATAGCCATGAGACCACCACATCACCACCCGCCAGCCAATAAAAATCATGCACATCAACACTGCATGGCATCTTGGACCCACTGCACAAAATGCATACCTCTGCAACAAAAGCCAACGGGCCCACCAAACAAGCCATGTCACCACCCGCTGGCCGGGACCACACCCCTTTCCGCCAATGGGCCCTAAGGACACGTGGCAAGCGGTCGCATGATCGCATAGCAAAAAACTAGGCTATGCAATCATGTGACAGCCAATCATAGGCTGCCACATCATCATCTCAGACCAACAGATAGCAAGCACCAACTATGAATAACTGGGACCCATGCGGACAGATGGAAAGTGGTCACATGATCACATGTCAGAAATGTCTGACATGCAGCCATGCGACAGCCAATCAGGAAAAGACTTTGAAAACCCGGGCCCACCACCCATCGCACTTGCACACTTAAGGAATGCCAACAAATAGGGAACTAGGAGGTCAAAAACACACAAAGTTTTCACTACAGCGGAGGATCGAAAACACACAAAGTTTTTGACACTTAGGCAGATTTTGAAATTTTGTCTCCTGCAGACCTTAAAGCTTGGATAACTTGGGATTTGTGATTTAGGAGGTGTGATCTAGACAAGAGCAAGGTGACACAATGAAGAACACAGGGCCAAGGGCTCACACCATGAAACATTGCAAGGAAATGGGTCATTTTCATTGGATTTTTGCATTGACTGGAAAAATGGCCTAACACCTTACAGACAAAAAAGAAGCATGAGGAAGCAGAGGCCATATTGGCTAAATTCTATGCACATTGTCAACAAAAAAAAAGAGATTATTGGTGTAAAATGGTTGCAAATATGGAAGCAACCCAAATGCCAACCGAATATAATCCATTTGAACTGGGTGATGAGAAGTTATTCTTTGTTTCTCAGCGGCGAACATGAGCGCAAATACAAGGTATGCCTCAGAACCCACTTATATTCAGTAATCCATTTTATAATAGCCAATGGAAACATTCTATGAATTACCCAAATTCCCCCTAGAACAACTATCAAAATCAGTGGCCAAATTTCCCTAGTCCACAATGGCAAAACCCTCAGGGAAATTGGCAACCACCACAGGCTAATTGGCAAGAGAATCCTCAATGGTAAGGAGGCCAACAATGGTCAAATCAGCCTCAAGGATATCTGAATCTGCCTCTTCAAGCACCATAACAGCATCTTACCACCACCACCTACTAATAATGAACCACCCAAACCAACCCAATTGCCTACACAACCACAGCCAAACCCGAATAACAGGCCTCCTACACCTCAGCAAGGTGTGTATACTACTGAACAAATGTAGTATTCCATGTAGTATCCCACATATGCTATCACCCTTGATAATATACACCTTCGGTCTGGAACTATTATCCCTGGTCCTAAGCATCCAATCATAACAGAAGTACCACAAGAGGAGCGTACACCACTAGGAAGCACTATACCCTTACCCGTAACACAACCTATTGTAATACCACAAAATTGGCACCTTACAATTCTAGTCAATTTTGGTACATTTCTTCAAATTTCTACATCATCAAAGTCCTATTGTACTAGGCAATTCTATCTCCTAATTGACTTTATTTGACTCGGTGTCAAATGCAAAAAACCCTAAAAGTGCATTAATCATACACTATATTTAATTCCTAAATATTTGACATTTATTGGCTAAATAATCTCTATGATTAATTAATTTAATTATAAAGTCCTAGTGCTTTAATTAAATTAATTCCACCCCCTTTAGCTAATACACATCAAAAGAATCAAACATTATTTGGTTACTTAAATGGATTATCCCCACTTGAATTTAATTATTCAAAATAATGTGAAAATCCACCCATGTGGCCATAATTCATTTTCTTAATTGAATAATTCCTCTGAATTATTTCACCACCCACCATGGAGATGAAGAGTCGACCGTTTCTTTTCAAGAAACTCTTTAGTCTCCACCCGGGCTCTTCTATATTATGAACCTCTCATTCCTCATTTGAGGAGACAATTTTGAGAGCACTAAAACTATAGCAAATTTTTTTCTCACTTTCATATTTCTTAAGATTTGATAATATTGCATTTTAGAATAATCTCATTTTAGCAGAATTTTGCACTCTCATGTTAATTAGTTTACTTACTATGTTTTAGATTAATTCTTATCTTTCATTTTCAAGCTTCTTAGATTAGTTTGCATCTTCATTTCTAGACTAAAATATGCATTCTCATTCTTAGTTTAATTGCAATTCAATCATTTTCCTAGTTTTCAAATCCTCTATTTTAGCTTGGTCTATGGTTGTTGGGCTCTCGTTCTGAGAGTAATTCAAACACCCCATCTAAATTGGATGTGACAGGTCGATTCAATTGAGATTGCAAAGTGAATAATTGATATTTATTTTCATAATTCATTCATTGAGAAATGATTATGTCGAGGTCTATGGCTGGATTTGAGGTCCATATTTAGACGTAAACATTTTGGCGCCCACCATGGGGTAGAAAATTAATTTTTGGCCTCATTAAATTTAGAAATTTTTTGAAAATTTTGCACTCTGTCGTATGTCCGTACATCACTATGTACAAAATCTCATGTGAGAATTCTCACTATGCCGCATGAATTTTTTCTTTCATTAGCACTTTCTCGCATGAAAAATCATAATCTTATGCAGGTCCTTGTACTTTCTCACGTGTAGCATTGCACTTCCTCATGCGAGTCTTGCCATCAAATTTTAAAATTTTCTAATTTCTACAAATTTCCTACACTATTTTTTGACATTTATTACATGTTGTTGTTTTTTATATCTCTTTTTTTCTGACAGCAAAATAGTGGGCTGCAAGATGCTTATCGAAGACATAACTTGCTAATGGTTTGCTTGCAAGACAATTGTCAAAGACACTCAAAAAAATTCTGCTTGTTTATTGCTTTAATCACATAGTATAACTAGGGCCTTGTTAAAATTTCTTAAGGGTCTTGATAGCAGGATAGGGTAATAGGCTCTTCATTACATAGAAGTGATACCCATGGATGAATCTGAGACCCAAATTTTTCTAGCATGATAGATACATGGGGAAGCAAGGAAAGGTAATGAATCTTTAGCACATCTACTTGTTAGGGGATTATGGTCTTCTTTCTTTGAGAGAACTAGAAACCCAAAAGCTTGTGGATTGGTTGAAGAGGAGTTAGCTCATTGATAGACATTTCTTGTGTGTTTGGGTAAGGTAAAGAGGTAGAGAAGTATGCTCTTCTCTCTTTGAGAGAATGAGAAAATCTGACCCTTGGATCCAAGCCAAAGTCTGTGTCACCTTTAGAGGGCCTGGTAGAAGTTGAACCTCCAGGAACAACCCAAGTGAGTACACACCTATTGCTAGGGATTCCACCTCACTATAATAAAAAAATATTTGTTGAGTCTAAAGACTCCAAAGCCATGTTAACTACTTTCTCTTGATTTCAACTATCATCTTGAGAAAGCTCTGTCTATTGTATTGAGTGGTGCCACTCCTAGCCCTACTTGTGAAGGTGTATGACTTTCATGTGTTGGTGTGGCTATGAGGCCCTAGCCTTGTATTAGGAGCACTAAAGGTTAGTGTGAATGAAAGCCCACTAAACAATCTCTTAGTTAGTTGCCTACCCAGATCACCTCCGAAAGGAGACATAATCTTTGCGCAGGGACGGGGAAGAATCTCTCCCCTAGATTCTCACCATAGGCATGCACCTAGACATTTGAAGGTGGTAAATGAATCTGGCCCCTGTTTCAAGAGTAACCTTTCAACATATATTATTGAGTCCTTGGAAACACCAAAAACATGGGTGCCCTCTAGGGGGTGACATGGCTGTGTGAGGTGAATGCATGCACATAAGTTGTGAGGCACGGATTTTTTCTTCTCTACCATTTTCTTTGTAAGGATAAATGAGTGTTTGTTTTGAGTCTTAAACTGTCCATCATGATTCAACTTGTCAAAGACTCCCATGATTCTACCAAGTTGCTTTGTTCTTGGTAGAACTATTTGTGACTACTACTTGCGTCACTATTGCTTGGTCTAAAAATTTATGCTTGTAAATGATTGCTTGCAATATTCAAACTAAGATTGTTGATTCAAACTGTCCTAAAACTATCCAAAAACTAGAAATTCTATCAGAGAACAGTCCACGCCGTGTCTCAAAATCTGATTTTTGTCTCAAAAATTGTGTTGATCTATCAAACCTTGGTATTTTCCCACACAAGATTTCAGGAACCTAGGCATTTCCTCATGCGAGACTTCATTTTCTTGTGCACATTTTATCCTTTCCTCATGTGATATTTCATTTCTTCACGTGAATCTATCCCCTATTTTCCAAAACATTGAGCTATTTCCCATTGCCTGGTCAACTTTTTACCTAATTTCATTCTTGTCTGGGGTCTATCTACCTGTTCTCCTGTCGTCCACTGTCTGAAATTGAGTGTCTTGAGCTAAGAACCAAATGATTACTGCTTAAGCTCACATTATCTCCCTATTGTTTTTCCTATCCTATCCTAGTGTGCTTGTGTACCTTACAATGTGATAGTCACATCTCAATTGTTCTAGCCACACTCTTGATGATTCGTGTCAGGTGCATTTCACTTTTTATCTCTTTTTCACTATCCCTGAGATAGATTTCTATCATAATTCCAAGTCCTCTCTTGTTACATCTTTGTCTATGCCTGTTATAACTAGAAGTGGCAACATATTCCCCATACATGGTATCAGACAAGGTAGAGGTAGATCTCGCAATCAAGGGAGAGGTTGTTCCAAACCTATTATCCAACCTATGTGTCAAGAAGGATCCTCATGTTCCTCCTCACTATGAATCTTAAGAGAAAGTCTGTCGCAATCTTCATCTACATCTACAAGTTGGCCTAGGGTCAAATGTGTTAGGAATGGGAACACTGAGGGGGGGGGGATGAATTAGTGTTCACTATATTTTAACTTTTTACTTTAATCTGAATACTAAATTATAAATGCTTAAGTACTAAATTAAACATTCACATGAAATGAACACATGACACCAATATGGTTACGGGGAAACCCAAATAGGTAAAAACCCTGGTGGGACTTGATACCCACTAATAATCTGCACTAGTGTTTTGTGATCCTTGTTAGAAGATCCTTTACCCTGTTAGGAGTAGCTTTACAATTATTTTAGTATAGTAGACCTTGTTAAGGGTCGAACCCTGTTAGGAGTCTTTTAAAATGATCCCTATTAGGGGAGTGGACTCACTATCCTAGAGCTCATTTCTCAAATGATGAGGGCTACAACCTTTTGAATCAGATACACACTATGTCTAAAGGTGAACTATCACTATGACACTACTTGTTAGATCAGTTCCTTTGGTGCACTGATGCTTTGACCTCTTGCAAAGATCTAATACATCATATGCTCTCTTTGCATACCACTTCTCTACTTCTCACAACTCTATTTCCACTTCATACCGAATACAATGGGCGCACCTTATATTTATGCACTCATACCAATTATACAATTAGGTCGGCCCTATAACTAATTACAAATAATGCTTCCAAATGAATTGGCTTAAGAGTGCTTACAATTATACATATACATATGTGAGAAATCTAAATACAATGGGTGCATAGCCTCTACAAAATTAATTTACAATTGCAAACCAAAATAGTCACTGTCAACTCTATGCTCTGTTCTCTACTGGCACACACTGGCTATGCAACTTCAACTGACTGTAACTTTCACATATTTTCATATCTACTTATGTGCTCTTAGACTAAGCATAAGTATAGTCTAACAACCTTAACTTGTAGGGCACATACCATAATTCATCCATACGCATGGGCGTAGGTGCTCTGAGCTACAGGAACTTTGTATGATGTCCAGTCTTCAACACTTAACTAATTTTTGATCTTTACACTTAGTGCACTAACTCCAAACTACTATATGATTTTTTTCCCATAATGAAAATACTATATCTAGTCATATACTTTAGTATAGACAACTTTCCAACAATCTCCCCATTTTTCATTGATGGAAACAAAGGAATATGACCAAATCTCTAACTATTCCTTTACACAAAAAAACTTTTGTCTTCTATACATTTTATACAAACTCTTATAGCTCCCTATACATATATGTACTCCATATTCTATAAAACTCCCCCTTTTACATTAATGAAAAATGTGCATAAAAAAACTTTATCTATGTACACTCACTGAGGGAAAACATCTGGATATGCAATCTTGAGTTTCTGGATCTCCTTCTTCCAAAATGTTATCAGAGAATTGACTACCTGTAGATGGGCGCATAATGCATATTGAAGCTTCTCCATCTTCTCCAATTTTTTGCTCAGATCTTAAACATAGTTTATCATGGTCGTATCAATATCCTTTATGTTTTGACTGAGAATGTCTACTGAGGGTGCAAGAGCATTCCTCAATTGAGTCTGTCTAGAACTTAACTTCTCCATTTCTTTCTCTACCTTCTCAATTATGTCCAACTGACCTTGGTAGACATTTTTGCACATGTTTACATTAGTGGTTGTGTCTAGTACTAAAATCTTCATCTTCTCAATCATTGCCTCTGCATCTTTGATCTTCTTAAGATGGGCATCAGTGAGCTTATCCTGATCCATGGATTTTACAATGACTTTCCTTCCTTGATCTGTAAACTCTTTTAATGATGTCTGACCAGACTTAAGAGAGTTCAAGTCTAGTGCAAAGTTACTCATTAGTTCATTGAGTCTCTTCTTTAAGTATTTCTCCTCTACCACTATGGCCGCATATTCTTCTAGGCTTGAAAAAATTACTTTGAACTGAGAGATGACTGTGCTCACATCATCAATTGAATGTACATTTACCATTTTCTTATCCTTTGGTAGAAAAATGTTCAAAATATTTACTGATTCCACCAGGAGGGGATTTCTCATTACTTGCTTCTCCTTAGCCTTCTCCATAGCTAGGACACTAAACTTAATCAGGTCTTCTTCCTTCCAGGAGTCCAAAGTACTAATGTCTAGTGTCAAACTTGACAACAATGCTGAGGAGGGAGTGATGGAAGTGTTGTCCATAACCTCTTGCTTCATCTTGACCAAATCAATAGAAGACTCATCTTTCTTTTCTACTTCTTTCTCACCAAAAATGTCTTCTATGATTACTTCTTCTTGCTGAGTGGAAGGGGTATTGTTGCATAAGATTTATGCTTCCTCAGTACTAAAAAATGCTTCCTCAAACTTATCCAAGTCCTTATCAGTAGCTGCCATGGCTATTTCCACATTATCTATGATAATTGTACTATCTTTGGGTGATTTTGATATGGGTGCAGACTGATCTGCTTTAGTTTGAACTTCTGCTATAGGTGCTAAGTCCTAAGGACCTGTCACTGGTGCATAGGAGGTCTCTGCTACTTTACCTTTCTTATTTGATGTATGAGTGATGGGTGCAGTAGGTAGTCTAATCTATTTCTCCAAGAGTACCTTCTCAAAAGCTTTCTTTGTTTCCTGAGTTATCAAGTCATAGTCTTTATTCATGATATGAAAAGTTCTTATTTTTGTTCATAGGTGCAGCTTTACCAGTTTAAATTTTAAAGCTTCTTCAAATTTAGAACATACAGGCAAAGTATCTTGTAACACTTTTTCCCTTATTCTAATATCCTCTTCATTTTCTTGTCTTTTTAGGTGTTCTAAAATATTCCATACTTTGTCAGGAACATAGGTCTGCATTTCAAGAACTATTTTCTTGAACTTGATCATATGTTTGATAATCATATTATGAATTTCTGACTTATCAATTTAACTGTAAGTCTCATAGAACTTTCCTACCTAATCAATTATGCCCTAATCAATAATTCTTGCATATAGAACTTTGAGGCTACGTCTGAATCTTGCCTAAGGAGGTACCTGAGTGTTTTTCCTACTCCTTAATGCTTGTGATGATGGATGACTAGTGCTTGCTTCTTTCTTCCTCTTTAATAAAGGCTTATACTCAAGAGGATTATCTTTGGGCGTAGGAGTATTGTCTTCTTTAGCCTTCTGACTATCATCTTTTTCAATTTTTATCTTTTTCATCTTGGGATCTTCTTGTTCTTTTGTTTCTCTCTTCAATTCTAGGAAAATCTTCTCATCCCTTGCTTTATCAAGGTCTACTTTTCATACATCATGTATTCTTAGGATCTCTGATGTGACCTTTGCAACCTTTCTCTTTGTTGCAGCACTGTTCAGCTTAGCATCAACTTCTCTAGTCTTTTCTTCATAGGTTCTCCACCTAGGTTCATTGACATCCTTAGGGGCTGATAGCATTACCTTTGCATAAGCTTCAAGAGCTTGTTCTTCAACCTCATACCCAAGTGGATGAATCCACTTAGTCATAGGTTCCACAACTTCCATACATGTTGTATCAATCTCCACCATGAAGCATATTGTATCCTTATACTTATATATAATACTCTCAGGAATCATGTACCTCATCTACATTCTTACTCTAAAAGTCTTCAATTCTAGGGTAATGTAATCTCTAAGTGTTCTTTCTGTGGTTGCCTTGTTTGATATCTAAGGCATTGTAGGAATGGACTTGTCTAAATACAAGTCTTACACATTACCAACTATATGAAGGTACATATAGATGATTAGGGACCCAAACCTGAATACCTTAGTCTTATCATGTTTGATGGCTTTGATATTGTCTATCAATTGTGCACACAGGATCTCACACAAGTTGAACTCTCCATCTTCTTGCACAACACAAATGGCTACTAGAATAGTGCCCATAGGCACACTATTCACCCTACTAGTGTGATAAAACCTATAACCAAGTATCATTGACATTAATTTAATGTCTGGCTACTCTATAGGCTCAATGGTCATGTCGTGCTTATCACTTCTTGATTTACACAATTGCTCCACCATTTTCCTGACATCCTTACCCATAGGAAAGATGGCACCTGACTTAGAAAGGCATCTCATCTCATAAATTACGTCTCCTATTATTCTTACTGGTACATCTCCAATCCAAACCAAGTCATCATGGATTCTACTCAACAATATCTTAATCCATTCAGTTTCATAGAATTCATATGTCGTGGCATATTCAACAATGGGGTAATCATTCCATTTAGTGTATTCATCCATGAATGTTTTGTTTGGTTTTAACATTGTGTCCATGTGTTCCCTTAACCTATCTAGTCCAATAGGTTCCTTCTTGCAATAGATGTAAGCCCTTATGTCATCTACATGCATGACACCCATCAGTGTGCAGGAGAAAGCTCCCTCTAAATCATCTAGGGTTGATTTAAATGGGTGCCTCTTGAAAATATACCTCTTCTTCTTAGCAACATCAAAAATAATAGGAGTGGCCATGAATTACTTGATATTCACTTTCCAAATCATGTCTGAGATGTTTTGATGGTTTTCGAATCAGCACAATGAGCTAGGGTTTCTACAATCGATCAAATGCACTGCAATTACTAATAGCTCAATCTCCAAATCTTCACAACACCTTCCAAGGCTTAATCTACTCTCCAATTGCTCTGAGTATGAATGCAATGAGTGAATAAATAACTTCCTATGTACTTAAAGCAAGAATTTCCCCATTAATGCAACTCGCGTAAACCAAGCTGTCACTTCAATTTTTCAAACTTAAGTTCTGCTAACAATCAGCATGTGTGCTCTTGCACAAAGGTTCCAATACACTTAAAAAGCTTAAGTCCAAAGGTGCATACTTTGAGGATGAGTATACCAGCCACGCAGGGGTCTAGAGCTAAATTAGCTCCCCCTATGACACTGAGGGCCATTTATGCAGATGTAGAGGGTGTGTCCACTTGGGATGCATCCAATACATTCACAACAACATTTTCCTTCTTTCCTTTTGACCAAATCATGCTCACATCTTCTGATGCCTTCACAAACTTGATTTTTACTTGAGGATCCAAAACTAATTCTTTGGTCTTTTTAGGGCTTTCCTGACCTTGCATCCTTGATCTACAAAACTTTGAGATATGTCCAGCCTTGTTACAGGTGTGACAAATCACTGGAGGTCTATTATTCCTTGGTGCATTGACATGAGTCACCATTCTACATTTTTTTATTGTATGACCATTATAGTTACATATCTGACATGTAACATTCTGAGAACATCTTTCATTGGTCTAATTCTGATTTCTTTGATCATGTCGAATCATGTTCTTCTTACTAGTCTTGCAATTTATTACTCTATGACCAAATCTATTACATGTATAACAATAACCATTAAAAGGCTTTACCTCTATACAGTTTCTTGCAATGTGTCCATGCTTATTACATGCAAAATAGGTGTGTTCAATAGGCTTGTGGTCATTTTTAGGAGGATTACCATTGTCTTTGGTTTGATCTTCAGTCTTCTCAGTATTAGTAGATTCCTTTTGTGTCTCCTTTCTTTCTCGCATCTTATCAATCTGATTTTGTGCTTCATTGTATCCAATACAGCTACTGTCTCATTTGACTCTTCTTGCATACAAATGAGATTATATCAAATCAGAACTGGTGTGCAATTTTTCAATGTGGTTCTTTGCATCTTTCAATTTAGACTCTAATCTTGCTTTGTAATTCTTTAGATCCAAGATTTCCAAATTTGCTTGCCTTAACTCTTCATTGAGTTGAAGGTTCTCCTTTACTTGTTCATTGTAGACATCTTGATTGTTCATCAGTTTGTCATCAAGTTCTTCAAGCTGACTCACTAAGGATGCATTTTCTTCATTCAAATTCTTGATTTTTTCTTCAAGATCACTATTAGAGTGTCCCTTCAAATCCTTTCTTAGTTTCTTGATAACTAATTGAGCATCACTGACTTTTTCTTTTAGTTTTTCAAGTTCTCTTTCTGATTTGTCTAGGTCTTTAAGAGTTGCTGCAAGATTCTTCTTCAAATCTTCTTTTTCCATGATCTCCTCAAGTGGTTAAACTTCTTTGCTGAGGACCAAAGCTCTGATACCAATTGTTAGGAATGGGAACACTGAGAGGGGGGGGTGAATCAATGTTCACTATATTTTAACTTTTTACTTTAATCTGAATACTAAATTATAAATGCTTAAGTACTAAATTAAACATTCACATGAAATTAACACATGACACCAATATGGTTACGAGGAAATCCAAATAGCTAAAAACCTCGGTGGGACTTGATACCCACTAATAATCTCCACTAGTGTTTTTTGATCCTTGTTAGAAGATCCTTTACCCTATTAGGAGTAGCTTTACAATGCTTTTAGTATAGTAGACCTTGTTAAGGGTCAGACCCTGTTAGGAGTCTTTTACATTGATCCCTATTAGGGGATTGGACTCATTTTCCTAGAGCTCACTCCTCAAATGATGAAGGCTACAACCTTCTGAATCAGATACACACTATATCTGCAGGTGAACTGTCACTGTGACACTACTTGTCAGATCAGTTCCTTTGGTGTGTTGATGCTTTGACCTCTTGCAATGCTCTAATTCATCATATGCTCTCTTCACATACCTCTTCTCTTCTTCTCACAACTCTATTTCCACCTCATACCGAATACAATGGGCGCACCTTATATTTATGCACTCATACCAATTATACAATTAGGTCGGCCCTATAACTAATTACAAATAACGCTTCCAAATGAATTGGCTTAAGCGTGCTTACAATTATACATATACATATGTTAGAAACATAAATACAATGGGCACATAGCCTCTACAACATTCATTTATAATCGCAAACCAAAATAGTCACTGTCGGCTCTATGCTCTTTTCTCTGCTGCCACACACTAGCTATGCAACTTCAACTAACTATAACTTTGACATCTTTTCATATCTACTTATGTGCTCTTAGACTAAGCATAAGTATAGTCTAACAACCTTAACTTCTAGGGAACATACCATAATTCATCTGTACACATGGGTGTAGGTGCTCTGAGCTACACGAACTCTGTATGTTGTCCTGTCTTCAATAGTTAACTGATTTCTGATCTTTACACTTAGTGCGCTGACTCCAAACTGCTATATGACTTAGTTTCCATAATGACAACACTATATCTAGTCATATACTTCAGTATAGACAACTTTCCAATAAGATGGTCATTTTGTATAGATATCAGTCCGTATCAAAAACCAGTGTTCCAGCAGTGTTATAATTCCTTGTTTCAAAGACAACCTGAATTATTGTTTCAAGAACAACATAACCCACTATTCTAGGATCAACAAAAATCTAAAAGGACACTTTCTTAGGTCAATCCTATCAACTCTATCAACCCTATCGACCCTTTCAGTGCTATTGATCATATCAAATATATTGCCACTCATGCTAAAATTACGCATGCTACACAATCCCACACTGACAAGATGGGAGGCCCATTTGACTTCTAAAAGGGTGAATACAATAGAAGTCATGATCAATCTCAAAATGACCAACATTAGGATCAATCTCCAAATGACCAATGTCATGATCAATCTTGAAATGACCAACGTCATGACAAATCCCAACATGACCAAAATCAAAACCAAAATGACAAAAATCAAATCCCAAGCATTTTTTAAATTCTTGGTAATGATGATGAGATGATAACCCAAAATGACATAGAGGCTACAAAGGCCAAAAAGAGTCTTATCAAAATGATGGAAATCCTTCTTCTAGAGGAAAAGGAGAAATATTTTCTAGAACTAGCTAAACAAGGAGCCAAGTTACCTCCAGATTTCAAAGTAGAGACACTTGTGGCCAAAGAAGAAGAGACGTAGACCGCCAAGTTGCAAAAGATGATTCAAGACATGCAAGACCAAATTATCAAACTTACGAAGGATAAGGATAAACTAGTACAATAATTCACAATGGAAAGCATTTGTCATTTCCCCTTCGATAAGATTCTTCACATGCCACCTTTTCCCAAAGGTGTAGAGCCACCTAAATATGACAAATACTTGGGAACTATTGATCCCTAGGATCACTTAAGGGAGTTTGGCACTCTATCTATGGAATTTATACATGATCAGACTTATCTTATGTGCCTCTTTCCTATAGTTTGGGTGGGTCAACCATGGAGTGGTTCTCTCAACTTCCCACTGGTATCAAATCTTTTGATGAAATGGCTAATTTGTTCATCCAACATTATTCACACAATATACAACATCCAGTCAATATCTGAGATCTTTGAAATCTAAAATAGAAAAAAGGGGAACCTTCCTTGGCATTCCTCCAAAGATGGAGACAACATTGCAAAAAATATCATCATATGTTACCTAAGTCTGAAAAACTTGATATCTTCTTAGATAATCTCATCCCCAATTTTGGATATTAAGTACAGTTACAAGGTCCCCTAACTTTTGATAATATGATTAAACAAGCTATGAGGATAGAAGCATTCATGGTTAAGAAAGGAGAGTTGACTTTGAATAAGGATAAAAAATAAGGGTCTTCCTCCTCGATCAAAGACAAAGCTAAGTTTGTCAACAAAAATAGATTTGTCGTAAATGATGGAGTTGTTGACAATGTGACCCTGAAACCTTCAAAGTCTATTTTTAATCTTACCTCTAGTATATAGGTGGCCAAAGCCACTGAAAAGGTTGCGACAGATACTCAACCGCCTTCAAGATTTGCTAGAAACAAACCTTGGGCCTCTCGACCCAATCATGAGTTCACTTCCTTAGGAGAACCCCTTGATTTGGTTTATAAGACTCTTGTGCAAAACTAGATACTCGCTCCTTTGGAAAATTTGCAACTCTATGATTTCCAACTGCAACCCACTTGGTGGAATGACAATGCATACCATGATTATCACCAAAACAAGGGTCATAAAATGTCTACTTGTCTCTAGTTGTACCATAAGATCCAAGATCTGATTGACAATGATGACATTATTATAGACAACCATAACAAGAACTTAGATCATCAAGTGTTTAAAGACCCCTTTCCTCCTCACGAGAAGGGTGAATCTTCCAAGGAAAAGAATGCAAACAATAAGGTTAACTACACATATGGTACCAATGACAATGTCATTAACATGATTGAACCTATGGAGGTCGAATATTGTGATGTGATCACTATCAAGGGGAGCGAGGATGCTCCTAAACCTAAGACTATGTTTGTCTTGTGAGGCCCTATGTCTGATTCTTCCAAACCCAAATCATCTTAGGATTGGACAAATGTTGTTACTTGTTCTCATGTGAAAATCACTATTAAGGGTCCCAACCCTTCTATATCCACATCGAAACAACATGCGGATAATGTTGTTATTGGTCCTACCAACAAGAACTCAAAATTGGTCCCCACACGTAATACTGCTAATTTTAGCATTGTAGACCAACTGTAATGTACAAACACTCAGATCACTATCTTTGAGCTTTTGAAGATCTCGCCTACTCATAGGAAGATTCTTGATAAAACCCTCACTAAGGAAAATATCTCAAAAGATTTGGATCTTGATCAGTTTTAATCCATGGTGGGTCATGTGACCTCACCACATTATTTGTCTTTCTTTGAAGAAGATGACCATTCACTGAGCCATCTGGACAATGCTCCTTTTCTTATAGAAGTCATGATAGGCCCAAAGTGCATCCACCATGTCCTCATTGACAATGGTGTTGGCCTCAATATTTTTTCTACTAAGCTAGTCACCCAATTAGGCTATGATGAAGATTGCATAGATCCTCACAAGAAAATCACCATTAAGGCATATGATGAAGAAGAATGCAAATCCAAAGTTCTGGTTGTGCTGCCAATTTGAGTTGGACCTGTAGAGAGGGATTTCATCTATCAAGTTCTAGACATTCCCCTTGCATACAAAATACTATTGGGTAGACCGTGGATCCATAAAATGTAGGCAGTTTCATCCACATATCACCAATGTATCAAGTTCCCATTCCATGGAGCAGAAGTGATAGTACCTGCCAATACCAACTCTTCTTACAACACACTCACACAATCTACAGATAGTCTGGTCCCAACTAATAGAGATTCCACTGAATTCTATGATGCCAAACTCAAAGAAATGGAATAGACTCTGAAACTCAAAGACACAAGCATGGGGGGGTATCAAATAGAACCTGTCTTATCATTAACAGCTTTGCCTCCATCTCTGTGTTCCTATGGGAGACCCTCTGAGAGCAATAAACCCTATGCCAGTTCTCCTCATATATTCTATGATGGTGCCTTTGTATGGGGCACAAAACCATTAGAATATGAGGATGAGAAAAGAGCTATTATAGCTTGCCTTTACAAAGGGAAGGATACATCTAAACAAATCACTCTTGCTCATGATTTAGAACAAGAACCATACACTGAAGCCTTCAAAATCATGAAGTGCTTTGGTTACAAAGGGAGTGGACCTATAGGGGTGAATGATAATGGTTTTCTTGAACCAATTGAAGCCATAGGTCATCACACCAAGGACACCATAGGTCTAGGCTTCAAGAAAATCTCATTTCATTTAGGGATTAACAAGTTTGTACCAGAATTCCAGCTAGAATATTAAGACACTACCACAGTTGCAAATCCAGAGGATAGCTTTGAAGATGATATATTTCCCTATTCCATTCCTCTAGATCCTTCCATATTCTTTACAAAACCAGATGATCCTATTATACCTATCATCTGGTAGAGACTGATAGTGATTCTAATGACATCGCTTTAGTGCATCTACTCACATACGACCAGTGGAGAGCAATGCGAATGGCCGATCCTAATTTTTAGGGTGAACAGTACATACTATCAGCTTTCCAAGAGTAGTTTGAATGAGATCAACTTCAACAAACCATCAATACTATAAGAGATGAAAATGAGTCAGATGGTACAAAAAGTGTTGATGGAATTCCCATATCAACCATCACTGATTCACATGAATATGAGTTTGATTCTTTGTCTAATGCAACTTTTGATAAAGATATAGATGTTGTTCATGTGTATGAAAACCTTTTCAAGGTAGTTGAAGGGTCTAGTGTTATGATGATCGAGTGTGATTCCACTAACATTAACATTCCCTCTACTTATGTTGTGAGGACTCAAGAGGAATCGAACACACCTCTGGATGAGATCGCTCTAGGTCTTGACTTACTCATCCACACTTTTGATGGCTATACTATGAATGCACTTGAACCTGCCACTTCTCTTTCACTCCAAAATCTCGAACTCATCAACTAGAACTCTCCCTCTCCATCCAGTGAAGTCCTTATGTTCTAGAATGACTACACTCTTTCCTATTATCTTAACACTATTGAACCTATAATTTTCTCCACCAGTGAAGATAGTATCAACATGACTGAAGCTGATATCAAGTATCTTAGTCATAAAATGAAAATAAAAAGAATAGGTGCTCTGATGGTGAAAACCACATTGTGGCAGTGTCAAAGCCAAAAAAAGTAAAAATAAAAGACGTATCTAAGGGTGAAAACCTCTCTGAGGCACCCAAGGATGAGATACTTGATACACTTCCCAGTCATTTTCAAGAAAGATCATCAATTTTGATTGAGCCAACACAACCAATGAACTTGGGTACAAAAGCTGCACCTCAGATTATTCATTTGGCACAATCTCTATCTATGGAAGAGAAAGAAGAGTTCACCAGTTTCTTTCAAAGCAAGAAAATGAATTTTGCATGGACTTACTCTGACATGCCTGGATTGGATTTGAATCTAATCATGCATCATCTATCTATTGCACTAGGCATTAAGCCTATCAAACAAAAGCTTTGAAAGATGCATCCACATGTGGCACTCTTAGTCAAAGCTGAATTAGAAAAACTTCTCAAAGCTAGTTTCATCAGAGCCATTGACTATGCAAAATGGATTTCCAATATTGTTCTAGTTACTAAGCATGATAAATCTATTTGAGTCTGCACAAACTTATGGGACCTGAATAAAGCATGTCCTAAAGATGACTTTCCATTACCCAATATCGACATGATTATGGATATGATGGTAGGCTATGAAATATATTCTCTAATGGATAGTTTCTCTGGTTACAATCAGATAAATATCACACCGGAAGACCAAGAAAATACTGCCTTCACATGTGCTTGGGGAACTTTCTATTGGAATGTCGTGCCCTTTGGACTTAAGAATGCCAGAGCTACATACCAAAGGGCTGTAACCACTATTTTTCATGACATGATGCACAAAACATTGGAAGACTATGTAGATGACACTTTGGCTAAAAGCATGTAGTGAAAAACACATCTTGTAGATTTAGGTCCCATACTAGATCGAATGGAACAATTCATTATGTGACTCAATCCAAAAAAGTGTGCATTTGGTGTCACTTCTGGCAAGCTATTGGGTTATATCATATCTGCTAAAGGCATACAGGTAGATCTCAAGAAAGTTCAAGCTATCATGGAGATGCGTCCACCAAAGAAGATAAGTTAGATGAGAGGACATTAACATAGACTACAATCTATTTGGCACTTCATTGCACAATTGGCTGATAAGGAAAAACCATTCACCAAAACTCTACATAAAGGTGTGACTTATGAGTGGAACAAAGAATGTGACAATGGGCTCACTCAAATAAAACAATCTCTTGCAAATCCACCAATTGTGATGCCTCCTATTCATGGGAAGTCACTCATCCTTTATATCTCAACTACAAACACATCTCTGGGTGCCCAATTGGCTCAAGAAGACCAAAATAACAAAGAAAGAGTCATTTATTACATCAACAGAACTCTAGTCTCTTATGAGATGAACTATTCAGTTATTAAAAAAGCTTGTCTAGCAATGGTGTTTGCTTCATAAAAATTATGGCACTATATGATTTCTCACACTACAAGACTCATTGCTAAAATTGACCCATTAAAGTACTTACTCAGCAAAGCTACCCTCACAGGTAGACTAGCAAAATGGGTCATGATACTCGGTGTGTTTGACATTGAGTATGTAGAGAGAAAGGCTATCAAAGGGAAAGTGATTGTAGATCAGTTGGTAGAAGCTCCTCTCAAGGATCATCAGCCCTTGAAAATTGAGTTTCTAGATGAATCCATAATGCTTCTTACACATCAAACATGGAACATGTTCTTCGATGGATCTTTCACCCAACAAGGGTCAAGTGCCAGAATACTATTTTTCACACCACAGAGGTATTCTTTACCTAAAGCTTAAAAAATGTTGTTTCCTTGCACAAATAACATCACTGAGTATGAATCCCTCATCAATGGTATGAAGATAGCCATAGAATGGCATGTGGATGAACTTAAGGTCTTTGGAGACTCCCAATTGGTCATCAATCAAATTAATGATATCTATCAAAACAAGGATGAAAAGTTGGTGCCTTATAAATGAATGGTCGATGATCTAAAAAGCTACTTTGCACATATTACCTTCCAACAGATTCCAAGAGTAGATAATAAAGTAGTTGATGACATGGCTACCATTGCCTCCATGCTACAGATACTAGAAAATGACTTCAGACATGAATTCCTAGTGGAGACATTATGCTACCTAACCTACAATACCCTTGAATCTAAGATGATTTGTTCAGTCATTGGACATGATTCATCCTACTACCATAATATCTACTCCTATCTCTGGGACCAAATTATTCCAGACACTTATACCCAAAATGAAAAATGTCACCTGATCCACAATACTTCATGATATGTCATTGTAGATAATGACTTGTATAGGTGAGGTCTAGATGGTACCCTCCTTAGGTGTCTAAAACCCAATGAGTCCAAACATGCATTAGCTGAGGTGCATGAAGGCATCTTTGGTTCTCATTTGAGTGGCCTGACATTAGCTCGTAAACTTATTAGAGCTGGTTACTATTGGTCAGATATGGAAAAAGAAGCTATACAATATGTCAAATCTTGCAAATAGTGTCAGCTTCATGGAAATTTGATTCACACTCCCGCCAAGGGGCTCATTCCCTTCATTAGTTTCTAGCCATTTCAGCAATGGGCCTTTGATTTGGTGGGTCAGATTCATTCATCTTCCTCTAGAGGACACAAGTTCATTATCACTACCATATATTATTTTACCAAATGGGTCGAGGCAGTGCCTCTAACTATAGTTGATGGAAAATCTATAGCCAGGTTTATACTGAATTACATCATCTGTAGATATGGTGTACCCTCTTCAATAATTACTGACAACAGGGGGCCATTCAAGAACAAGGATCTAAAGGAGTTATGTACTAAGTTTAGAATCATTCAAAATTGGTCCTCAATCTATTATCCCCAAGGTAATGGATAGAAAGAAGCTTCCAACAAGACAATCCTCAAGATCCTACATAGAACAGTTCACAAATCTGGTAGAGATTGGCATCTCCAGATTAATCCAGCTTTATGGGCCTATAGAACAAGCATTTGAACACCAACAGGGGCCATGCCCTTTGCCTTAGTTTATGGTGTGGATGTTGTGTTTCCTATTGAGGTTGAGATTCCTACATTGGGAGTCTCTCTGAAGGGCCTCATTACTAATGAAGACATTAGAATATCTCAGCTACAAGAGCTAGAGTTACTGGATGAACATTGGCAAGTGGCATTTGATCATCGAAGAGCATACCCAAAAAATTTTTCTAAAGGTTACAATAACAAGGTTAGACCAAGGGAACTCCAAGTGGGTGATCTCATCCTAAGAGATAACCCCAAGAATCAACAACAGTGGATCTAGAAAGGAAAGTTTGAACAAAACTGGCTTGGTTCGTACATTATCACTGCAGCATTTGGGTCTCGTGCTTACCAACTCTCTACTACTGAAGGAGAATAGCTCAAAGAGCCTATCAATGCTCTACACCTAAAGCAGTTCTATAGCTGAGACATTTTATGTGTGCTCATGTACATACTTTATTCTGAAAAATCCCTAAAAATTGCAAAATGTCCTAAAAAAATGATCATCTTAGTGAAAACCTAATAAATAGGTGCTTTGATGTATCTATTATCTTGGTGAAAATCTAGTAAATAGGCTCCTTGATAATAACAAAAAAAATCAAATAATCAAATAATACAAAAAAAATGAAAAAATACAAAAATACAAAAAAAAGAAAAGAAAAGAAAAGTACAAAAAATTGAAAAAGAGAAAAATGTGTCATTGATGAAAACCTGGCAAATAGGCATCATGGTAGCAAAAATAGAATCTCTACCAAGATGGTGAAAACCTAGTAAACAGGTGCCTCTTGTTCCCTAATGCTATACCTATTGTAGCACCGCTTGGCCTTCTGCAGTTTGCATTCTCATTTTCCTACTTTAGTTTATTTCCCACTTTAGTTTTCTAGCTCAAGCACTCGCTCTCAGCTATATTCAAGATTATGCTTGACTCTACATGGATTGAAACTAGTCACACTTGGGGGCACCTTCCTGGTCTAGGGGGCATTTTCCTATCATTTTTGGAGGATTTTCCTTGCATCAGTCACCAGTGGTTCTCAGTGTGTTTTCCTACTGATGTCTAGCTATTATTGAGATTTCTCCCCTTGAGAGTCTCTTATGTATCAATCACCAGTGGTCCTCACTACATCTACCTACTGATACCTAGCTATCACTCGGATCTCTCCTCTTGAGGATCCCTCGTACATCAGTCACCAATGGTTCTCACTACATCAGCCTGCTGATGTTTCATTCTCTCTTAGAGCTTTCTCCTTGAGGATCTCTTGTATCAGTCACTAGTGGTTCTCACTATGTCTATCTACTGATACTTTATTTAGTGCTCTAATTTTTCCTTGAGACTATCTCTCACATCAATCACCAGTGGTCCTCACTACGTCTATCTTCTATCACCATCATGTTGAGACTTCTCACGCTATATACTTCAGATCTAACATCAATCTACTCAAACTGAAACTAAAACTAAAAACTATATTTGTAACTCTCTAAAGCATGCTTATATTTTCTTTTGTGTGTTTATCTTTTCTCTTTATCATTCCTCCTTGAGCAACTCTAAGATGTCTCTCTTGAGCGCAAGAAGCAAAGACTGGGGGCATGATCTTTCCTTTGCTTTCTATTTGTTGGTCTAGTTCCAATGATCCAATGAATCTATATAAGAGGGGTGTCCACTATGAGAGCCTTCATCATGTGTTGGATGGCCATGTGTACCTTGACTCCTTTTATATGGAAACTTTGGTGAGGTTGGTTCTTCTCCTTCTTTATTTGAGTGACTTTTTTTGCTACAACTGAAATTGCAAGTGCTCGTCTTGCGAAGTGAATTTAAGGGTCGCTACAAGCACCTTGCTATGCTTATCATTCACTTAGCAAAAATAAGAAACTATCGCATGTCTGGCATTTTTGTACGAAAGCAACATTCAGGTCATTCTAGCAACTATGCTTTGATGCTTATGTTAACTTGCTAAATGAAAAGGAATAGGTGTTCATGTCATCCTAGCTTCTTGTGCCTTAATGCCTACACCTCATTCTGACAAATCTAAGACTAATGTCATATTCATATTCTCATGATTGTAATGTTAGTGAAGGTTGTATGGCATCCTACAACTGTCTGATACTAAAAACTCTATGATGATAACCTAATGGGCCCAACAGCCAAGTCTTTGGGTTTGCATTTAGTTTAGGCTTGAATTTTCATTCTAGGATTGCATTGAGACAGTGTTTTTGTATTCACTTGATTTTCTCCTTCTTGATTTATTCACCGAGGGTTCTCATCTCACATCTTGGGTTCATCTTGGCTGCACAAGTGTCTAATCCTCATTCTTGATCTTCAAACATTCTTTTGGTTAGTACCTGTCATGTATTGTGACATCCTGCATGAGATGATTAGTACCATAAACATTACATTTCCATTGCATTTTCATTGCATCCATAAACTCATATGCATACATTCTACATCTGCATATACATATACATGTGCATTCATTATAAGCATAAATCAAATCATACATTGCATTTATTCATCTACCATCTACCATTGCATTTCACATTGCATAATCATATATAAAATAAAACATCTACATATTTATTTACATATACGTAAAAGAATCATGTGCATCTCATATCTATTCATCTAATCATATAGGAAACATCTCATTAAAAAATATAAAGCAATATATACACAAGTACAATGATGCCAAAAGTCAAGCTCATATATATATATATCAATGTCAGTGTACAAAATAATGGTCCTACTCGAGCACAATCTATCAAAAATAGGGCAATACATTGATGTATCATCATATGTCCTAGATCTAGCTCTGCCCACTACCACCTGGAGGATGTGGAGGTGGAGGAATTGTTCTCTGAGGAGGTGGTGCCTACGGTGGTGGTCCCTATGGAATTTCTCATGCACCAGCATAGTCTGAAAAATGGTGGAGCCTGCTCCACTAAATCTGGCACTACCCCGACATAAGCTACATAATATTATGGTGCCTGTGCAGCCTCATATCTAGCCTCTAGTTGAACCCTAGCCAACACCTCCTATAGCCCTCTGACCTCTTGATCTCTCTCAGCCACTCGGGTCTCATGCACAATGACCTATGTATGAAAATCATCTCTCTCCTTATGCACCTGTTAGATCCTCTCTTAGCTCTTCTGTAGAGCCTCTTGTAACTGTGGGACCTGACCTCCCATAGGTGGATCCTATGTAGCCTGATCCTTCATATTTGTATCACCAATCTATGCCTCCTTGTCAGGAGGTAGATGTTGAGATGTGTCATAGGTCCTCTATCTAGTGGACCTATCCTGGGCCCAGTGCTACCTATACCTATATGTGAACCCATCTACCTAGGAGGGATGGGAGTCTTCCCAGTCCTTGGCCTCAGCACCCTCTGATGCTATCTAAGCTACTGTTGTGGTACCCACTGCTACTATGTAACCTATTGTTGTTCAGGATGCTATTGTACCTACTATTGTTGAACAACCTATTGTACCCGCTAGCCCACACCAATAGGATCTATGAATCTCAGATAAGGATGCACCAAGATGTGATCCATGTATGTTGGTGCCATCACTGCATTGGTCACATCTACAATATAATCCCACCAAGCTAGTGGTACTCGTGCCTCAATCATACATCTTCCCTAGTCTAACCTCCGCTACCAACCCTTCTTCGCCTCATCAGTGAAGCAAGCATAAGTACAATACTCCTGGGAGACATCCTAAGGCCTCCCAAAATGCCATAAAACCCATGTAAGCAGGAAGCACTCAATAATAGAAATAGTACGCTGATCAAAGAATGTGAAAAGAACATATGTGGGAGCTCAGTCGAGCGTCATCCCATATCTTTGTCACCACCCATAGCTTCTAAATCAATGCAACCATGTCATCCAGCTACCCTCGCTATTGATTTGTCTTACCTAATGCTGGTTGAGTCATCTATCTAGCATACCTATAGATATATGGCTCTAAAGGCTTCCTGGTGTCCTAAAAAACTAGCTTGCATATGGGGAGATGCTCCTAGGCCTAGATCTATACAACAAAAACTCTTGTAGCCATGGTCCACACACTCCAATACATGATATCATGCATCTCATGGTACATCTGTGCTAGCATGCACTCACCCAATCCAAATCTCACTGGTGGCCACTCCAACATCCACTGTAATGTACATCCCCATCCACACTCTAGACCATGTGGTCCTCTTTCTGGTCTCAGATAGTAACTCAAAAATGATGCTAAGATAACCACTAATCTATGTCCATCTCTATATCGACTAATTAGGTCCTCCCACGAGATGGCTTGACCCATCACTAAATCATCCTAAAAGATGGCCCTTAATGCCAGTGTCCCTACTCTCGGCTAGATATCATACTCCACGTGAGCCCCATGGAATGGTATCCTTAGAATCATGTAGATGTCCTCAGGGGTGACTATCATCTCCCCTACTAGCAAGTGGAAGGTGTTCATCTCAAAGTGGAAATGCTCAACTAATGCACCTAGTAGCCTGTGATTTACCCAAATGTCAGGTATATCATGTAGATAAGTCAGGCCCAATCCATCGATGTGGGCACCCTCAGTATTGCTCAATCTCTACACTAGCTCACCTATGACTGGGTGGTGTGACCAAAATGTGATATCCGAGAAGTCAACCTATAATGCAAGTGATGACACTTGATCAAAATCTTGATCATGATGATTTTTAAAGCAAAACAACAATTAAAACTATACGCCTATCCTAAACTGCTTATCAAACGCTTTACTTGGCAAATTTTATATAAAATTGGACTTAATTCCTCAAATCTTGCAGTAGGTTTTTGTGCAAGGAAGTAGAGTCCTCACATGAGAATTCTCCAGCGCACGATATGTTATCTTTTCTTGCATGAGGAATCCTCACTAAGGGGGGGTTTCTTGTGCGACATCGAGGGACAGCTCATGTGAGCTCGCTAGAGCTCATGGAGGTGCCCCTGTGAGAAATCCCTCTCTAGGAGAAACTTCATGTGAGGGATGGTCGAGGCTGGGGTGAGGAAATCATTTCCTCGGGTGAAGATTGGTGAACTAAGCCCTAAAAAGCATTAAAATCTACCTAAATCTCCTACAAAGCGTTAAAAACTTGAAATGCAAGATGGTTCTTCGACTACTTACAGGTGTGTCATACTCTGGTGGCTAGTTGTGTCATTGAGAGCACTCAAATTGATGCAAATGCACTGGCACATTCTCCATCTCTCTTAGAGCTCTCAAATTTGCTAAAGATAAAAGTGAATAATGAATTGAAAATGACCCCTCTGGGCCTTATATAGCTTTTTGACCTAATTTTCAAAAGTGCTCCATTTTGCACAAAAATTTCTCCCTTGGCTAAATCAACCATTCTAAATCCATTTTCAAGATTGAAATTGAAATATAACATCTCTAGATAGCTCAAAATTGCATTTTAAAATTTTTTGGATCAACACGATCGGACACTTGTGCAGTCAACCTTATGGTAACATTTTCTTGCTAGAATCTTATCTCATCATCATTTTCTCGAGATCTTCAATGTTTTCATCAAATTCAAATCTAGTCAAATCTGGTCAACCTTGGTCAAAATTGGTCAATAGGACCTCCATATTGCTCCAAATCACTTCTGCATACTCTCAATGCTTCCTTAATCTGTTATGAGTCCCTCTAGATCTTTGATTTTATCTCTATCTGCTACCTTTTGTTGTTAATCATCTTTTTGACATGTCATCTTTTGATTTCTCTCCCGAGGGGGCAGGATGATTGCATCATTGAATCTTGTTGAATCATTCTCGAGTCAATCTGATCTGAATCAAAAGTCCTCATCACTTGGGGCATCTCATCACTAGGGGCATCTTTGAGCCTCGCATCTTGTCATCTTGTCATCTATCTTTTAGGTATCTAAGAAATCTAACTTAGATCCTTGAGGATCAAGCTTCATTCTGGAGATGGTTCTCAAAATCTCATTAGGTATTGGGGCAATCTAACCCTAATTCCTAAAATTCAAGCTTCATTCTAGAGATGGCTCTCAAATCTATTTCTAACCGTTATCTGGGCAACCTAACTTGGATCTTGGAGGACTAAGCTTCATTCTAGAGATAGTCCTAAATCTGCATCAGTTATCATCTAATCTCATTAGGCATTGGGGTAATCTAACCCTGACTCCTAAAGATTGAGCCTCGTTCTGGGGACAATATTCCTTCAAAGTGGTAATCTAACTGATGCCTTCGCAATCTAACTTAGGATTTGGGGAATCAAGCTTCATTCTGAAGATGGTTCTGCAACATGATCTGATCAGTGTCTTGGCATTCTAACCTCAACTTCCAAGGGTTAAACTCTATTCTGGAGATAATCTTGAAACCTCATCATTTGTCACATCAGGCTATTCTTTGAATCAATGTGTCGCTTGCACATCAATTTAAAGAGGGGCAAAATGTAATACCCCAAAATTGGCACCTTACAATTCTAATCAATTTTGGTGCATTTCTTTGAATTTCTACATCATCAAAGTCCTATTATACTAGGCAATTTTGTCTCCTAATTGACTTTATTTGACTCAGTGTCAAATGCAAAAAACCCTAAATTTGCATTAATCATACACTATATTTAATTCCTAAATATTCAACATTTATTGGCTAAATAATCCCTATGATTAATTAATTTAATTTGAAAGTCCTAGTGCTTTAATTAAATTAATTCCACCCCCTTTAGCTAATACACATCAAAGGAATTAAACATTATTTGGTTATTTAAATGGATTACCCCCACTTGAATTTAATTATTCAAAATAATGTGAAAAGCCACCCATGTGGTCATAATTCATTTTCTTAATTAAATAACTCCTCCAAACTATTTCACCTCGAACCATGGAGATGAAGAGTCAACTATTTCTTTCCAAGAAACTCTTCAGTCTCCATCCGAGCTCTTCTATATTATGCACCTCTCATTCCTCATTTGAGGAGGCAATTTTGAGAGCACTAAAACTATAGCAAATTTTTGTCTCACTTTCATATTTCTTAAACTTTGATAATATTGCATTTTAGAATAATCTCATTTTAGAATAATTTTGCACTCTCATGTTAATTAGTTTTCTTACTATGTTTTAGATTAGTTCTTATCTTTCATTTTCAAGCTTCTTAGATTATTTTGCATCTTCATTTCTAGACTAAAATCTGCATTCTCATTCTTAGTTTAATTTCAATTCAATCATTTTCTTAGTTTTCAAATCCTCCATTTTAGCTTGGTCTATGGTTGTTGGGCTCTCAAACTGAGAGTAATTCAAACACCCCATCTAAATAGGAGGTGACAAGTCAATTCAATCGAGATTGTAAAGTGAATAATTCATATTCATTGTCATAATTCATTCATTAATAAATGACTATGTCAAGGTCTATGGCTAGATTCGAGGTCCATATTCAGACATAAACACCTATAGTGGATAAAAGCCACCCTACTGGACCACCTTTTCCACAAAGGTTGCAACCCACCAATTGTAAGCCTACTGAGGAAACCAAATTTAACATCCTTGGTCAATTGAAGAATGTCAATGTCTAAATACCCTTATTCCAAGAAATTAAGGATGTACCCACCTACAGCAAAGCCATAAAAGAAGTTTTCTTTAAGAAGCCTAGTCACAAGAAAAAGGATCCTGAGATGGTGCATGTGTTAGGAAAGCTAGCTGACATCATGTTAGGCAAGCTTACCATCCCAAAATATTCTGACCAAGGCAACCCTATTGTTGAAGTCATTATTAATGGGACCACCATTAACAATTTATTGGTAGATCTTGGAGTAGCTATAAATGTAATGACCAGGGATATAATGAAACAAATTGGTATATACAACCTCCAAACCACTCCTACTATCCTGCAACTCATAGACAGTTCAACTATAAAACCTGATGGAATGGTTGAAGATATAGTTGTTGACCTTGCAACCTGGTCATACCCAGTAGATTTCATGATCTTGTCACCAAAGGATACTTTAGGAGGATATCCTATTATACTTGGCAGGCCTTGGATAGCAAGTACTGATGCTCACATTGGTTTTTCATCAAGGGATATGACCATTTCTGATGGCTAGCATACATAGACTCTTTTCCTATATCCTCCTGCTTGAATCCAAATAGACTTAGCCTCACCAATCTAGCTTGACATAGGAGAAGAAGCTAAGGTTATCAATTCAGTGTCAAAATTAATGATGATAAAAAGGGACCCCTTTCTACAGCTTCAGGGTGAAGACAAGGTAATCACCAATATCCTTCAAAATCAGTATGGATCGAGAAAAAATTCACTGGGATGTTCTTCCAACAACTACTCTCTACAAGTTTTAAACCCAGATTGCCAATGGCCTTCTCTTGCAGCCAAAGAGCTTTATCACCAATTTCTTCTGCATGAGATACAAGTACCCTCATTTACAAATGCATCTATGATAGAGATGACTAAGAAAATAGAGGTTTCTCCTAACCGTTACCTGAACATCAATGATAAATTAACTACTTAGCAAAAAACATCTTTGACTAAAACACTGAAGGCCCATACTAGAGCATTTTCTTGGGATTATTCTGACATGAAAGGTCTGGATCCAAAACTATTCACTCATAGGATCTATCTAAAGGAAGATAAACCTCTGGTAAGGCAATTCAAGAGGTGAATCAATCCAGCCCTATGAGAAATTGTAAAACAAAATTACAAAAGCTCCTCAATGCTGGATTCATTTACCCCATATCTGACAGTCAGTGGGTTTCTCCATTAGCAATTGTGCCAAAAAAGGAGTAAAATGGTGTGTGTGTGGACTATAGGGAACTCAAGAATGCAACCAAAAAGGACCATTTTCCTCTTCCATTCAGTGACCAAGTATTGGACTCTTTAGCAGGAAAAAAGTATTTTTCCTTCCTAGATGGGTATAGTGGGTACAATCAGATCTGAATCTTTCCTGAATATCAGGAGAATACAACTTTCACTTGCCCTTGGGGAACTTTTTCCTATTTTGTTCTTCCATTTGGTCTTTGTAATGCTCCAACAAACTTTCAGAGAGTGGTCATCAGCATCTTTGTTGACATCTCTCATGACTATATGGAGATCTATATGGATGATTTCACAACCTATGGTGAAAATTATGAGGAAGCCTTAAGCAACCTAGACAAGGTCTTAAAAAGGTGTGAAGAACATAATCTATCCCTTAATAGTGAGAAATGCTTCATGATGATGCAAGAAGGGATAGTACTTGGCCACTATATATCTGCAGCAAGAATACAAGTGGATCTAGCCAAAATTGAGATCATTCAAAACCTTCCCACACCAACCAAACAAAAAGATTTCCAAAGTTTTCTTAGACATGTAGGCTATTATTGAAGGTTCATAAAAGACTTTAGTAAAAGGGCCAACCCTCTTCACTCCCTGCTAACTAAGGATTATGAATTCACATGGACCCCACTCTGTGAAGAGGCCTTTTTGTAGCTAAAGTCCATTCTTACAACAACCCTAGTCTTGCAAGGACCAAATTGGGAACTTTTATTCCATATACATACTAATGCCTTAGATCATGCCATAGAAGTTGTGCTTGGCCAAAAAGAGAACATGGTAGAGCATGATATATACTTCATCAACAAGAATCTCCAAGGAGCTGAATTGAATTATATGGTCATAGAAAAGGAGCTTATGGCAGTCATTTATGCCCTCAATAAGTTCTGCCATTACATTATAGGGTAACAGATCTATGTGCACACTGATCATGCAGCCATTAAATACCTTGCTAATAAGCTTGCAATCATAGGCCAACTAGCTAGATGGATTCTATTGTTGCAAGAATTTGATATCACCATAGTGGATAAACCAGGAAAATCCAACGTGGTTGTAGATTTTCTCTCATGACTGTAGAACAAGGATTTATCCTAGCTAATTGATGATAGCTTTCCTAATGATCACATCTTCTATATTTCAGCCAAAACTCCTTGGTATGCAAATATTTCCAATTACTTGGTCTCTCAAAAGTTACCTCCCTATTTCTCACCGAAAGAAAAGAGGCTCCTCATAGAAAAAAATTTCAATTTTTCATGGATTGTTGATTGTCTATTCTATAATGGGCTAGATCAAATATTAAGAAGGTGTGTCAGGGAGGATGAAACCTATGACATTCTTCATGCATGTCATAATGAGCCTTGTGGAGGGCATTTCGTAGCTAAAAGAACAACGATGAAGATACTGAACACAGGATATTATTGGCCAACCCTCCATAGAGATGTTGTCATCTATGGAAGGAAATGCAACTAATGCCAAAGGATGGGACGACCAAGAAAGTCTGATGAAATGTCTTTCTTTCCACAGGTGGTAGTAACTCCATTTGATAAATGGGGATTAGATTTTGTAGGACCCATTACTCCATCTTCCAATGAAAACTCCTACATTCTTGTATGTACTAACTACATAACCAAGTGGGTGGAGGTACGTGCTATAAACCATGCCAGAGATAACAAGGTTGTTGAATTCCTATATGAAGAAATCTTCACACAATATGGTGTTCCAAGAGAACTAGTTACAAATTAGGGTGCTCAAATCACTTCCACATGGATTACTGCACTTATGAATGAATATAAAGTTTTCCATAGGACATCAAGTCCATACCATCCACAAGAGAATGGGAAAGTTGAGGTTACAAATAGGGAAATAGAGGCTATTTTGACCAAAATTGTGCAGCTACATAAGAAAGACTAGAGCACAAGGTTACAAAAAGAAGTTTGGGCATATAGGACAACTTGGAAAACCACAAGTAGTTTCACACCATTTGAGCCAGTTTATGGAAAACATGATGTTGAATAGGGTAAAATAGTAGTATGGTGTGTAGATATAAGAAAAGGGGGAATATAAGATCTACTAGTAAATCTAAATTTCCAAGGGAGAGATCCAAATTGATCAACCAAAAGGTTAATACACAAAAGAATCAATCTATGGAGAATATGAATAAAGGAGAAAACCTTATATTTCATTATGAAGAGTATATGCTTGAAATCTAAAATAGATGGAAGGTAAATACTAACCTCAAAATAGGGAAGATTTGGAAAATGCTAATTTATGATGTTTGTGTACAGTTTTGGGCAATTCTGCAATCTGTTCCGAACTGGAAATGCCAAGACAGGGAAAACCCAAAAAAAATTTGTCTTTTTGGAAGCAGGTAGTCTTTGACCATGATAAAAGGTCAAAGACTACTTTGGAATTCTGAAGGTCATCTTTGATTTGGTTCATGGATCTTAGAAGTTCATTGAAAAGGGTATCCAGATCCAAGCTCTGATTCGTAGTCCTGCACCTGTACCTGCAAGAAAAAGAGGTTTTTATTCTTTGGATGAGGGGTTTTCCTTGGTCAAACCTCAGTTTGGAATCAACCTTAATAATGGAATGAAATAGAGAATGCTAGAAATTAGTAGAAGTAGATCTAATAATGAAGCTATGATATTCAATAGATATGCAATTGTATTTGAAATGTAAACAAGTATGTTAATATGAAAGCTTGGAATCAACACTAACAAATTTAAATCTAAACCTCCATGATTGTATGCTTGGAATCCACCTTGAGGGAAGAATGAATGGATCTTAAAGATGAACAAAAGATCTTGAAGGAAGATCACACCATCATGATGGATAGATCTATGGCTTGAATGCTTGAATCCTTGATCTTCAATGGAGAACTTGAATGCTTGAAGTGAACTTGAATGGATGATTTTTTGAATGGAATGCTTTCTTGATCTTTCCTTGAGAAAACCTTGAGCACTTTATATCAAAACTTGATGCCTTGATCTTAAAATTGCCAAACTTGATTCAGAAAATGAGAGAGGAAGGCTTCATTTTATAGTGATCTAGGGAACAATCCTATAGATGGGCCACCTTGGGGAATTAAATTCTAATTAGGCCTCAACCCTTTAGGAATGGACCTAAATTAAATATAATTTAAGAGTTTACCATTTCAGAGACCAAAACAATCGACCCGAAAGTAGCAAAAACAATTCTTTCCAAAACCTGACATCCGGGAATCATGGGACCTTGAAACTTGAACCCTAGGTCAAGGAGAAGGTAAACCCCACCCTAGGTTAGGTTCAAGGTCATCCTTGACCTAGGTTAGGGTCTAGGTTGTCCTTGACCCTCAAGATCATTGATGCAACAGTGGTCAGTGGAAGCCTCCAAACAATGAGCAATTTGGTGAGTTTGAATCCCTCAAAACCCAAGCTGAAGGGTCTAGTGCTGAATAATTATCACAAGTATCAAGGAATTGATTTCAAGTTATTACAACCTTACAAGACAATATCACCTAATCACTAGGCTTGTCAAAGTCCCAAGCACCAAGAAACAAGAATTCACTAAGAGATCCCTTCAAGGAAATAGGTACTCAAACCCCATGAAATAGATACTAAGACTAGGGGTGGCTTATAAACATGGTTCTAGCCTATTTAGGTCTTATCTTATTAGTTCCAATGGTTCTTTCACCATTGAGAAACTTCTAAGGTTATGCTACTACACAAACCTAGTATCCTACGTGTAGCCCTTCCTAGAGGGAAATTTGAACACAAGACAAAATACTTCCAAATGAGATAATGATGTGGTCAAGGATCCTAATACCCTTTTGGGGTTTACAAAACATTCTTTAACACCAAGAAGTGGAAGTGCAAGGAAATCACTACTGTTGCAATGTTAGACCGGGCTAGAAGGCCTAATTAGGGCTCCAAATGCACTATAGGTGCTCTTTCTCCTATGCCAATGCACAAATTAGATATCGAGGCATGTGTATATGTCTAAAACAAATGACAATCCAAGTTTTTAGGCCTTGGAGAACCCCCAGCCACAATCTAGGATGACTGTCCTAGTTAACTGACTGGTGCACACATTGAGATGTACACCTAGGGTGTGGTTGCAATGTAATGCCCACCCTAGAATCTTCTTATGTTAGACTAAAAAGACTATTGCTTTGATACTTTGGGATTTTATGATGGACTATGATTATTATTTAGTTAGCATTTTATGAGACATTTGAGCATATATATTTGGTTACTGTAGTTATTTGGACATATTAAATGAGTTTTAATTTAATGATGAATGGCTAGAAATGAACTATCAGTAAAATGTTTTACATTGATTTGTGTTATGATGTTTATATTATGATCTAACCCTACTAACCCTATTATGGTTTTATGTTCACTAGTTGATGTGAGTGTAGGATGAGGAGGGGCAGTCGTAGTTACTCCTACGGGAGGTCCGCACGATGTCGCACTCTCCCTCCTTGTTTGCCACTATTTGTTTATATATATATATATATATCTATATATATATATATATATATCTATATATATATATATATATATATATATATATATATATATATATATATATATATATATATATATATATATATATATATATATATATATTTGTATATGCATATCAGTTGGTGATGCAGGATGCAGGTACCAAGCATCGTTCCACTTGGCTACACAGGTCTGAGTGTGCCTTCAAAATCCTCGAACTATTGATGTGTGGAGATTTAACCAAGATACTCTCGAGGTTACCCATGGACTTAGAATTTTGTTTAGAGAGTTATCCTAGTTGGGGAAGTAGAATGCAGTTTATGTACGGACTTGATTTGATGTTGGTTTGAATTTATGTTATGAGTTAGAATTAATCTATTTTATATGTATAATAGTTATAAATATGTTATAATTGTTTGTATTCTATATAGGTATGTATATATGTGGGTGCACACGCATATATCCATGCTTATATAAATAATAATAATTGTATGTTTTCATTATTTGTGTAAATGGTATGTTATTTGTAATAAGTATAAAAAAATGAGTGAAATAAAGTATATTTGATGAATGTATTTAATAAAAAATAATAATAATAAAATAAGGAAAATGCCCTTTGTAGTAAAATTAGCTATCTAGGTGCGAGTTGAACTCAAGACCTCCTAGAAGTTAGGTTACTTGTTTTCCATTTGTGCTATGTGTCTTTCTTGGAGGGTATTTGTTTATTATTCTTGTTATGCTTTCTTTTAAATGGTACTTTAATTAAATTTCATTAAAACTTTGATTAAGTCCTTACGGGAATTATCTGCTTGTTCCTCCAACCAACTATGGAAGTTGGAGAAGTTGCTTCCCGTAAAGAAACTCCTCCAACCACATAGTTGGAGGATAAATAATTGTAGATTTTGGTGTGAAGGGGGATGATAATTTTGGAGTATAGTTTTGGAGGAGTGATATTTGTTTTGAGTTGTCTGTAATTGATTTCTCCAGAAATTTTATGTGAGTTGAGAGTCTCTAGTTTTTTTTGAAGTCAAGTGTGTGAGGTTGTTTGGAGGAAGATTTTCTAGAAGGATATCTACTCAAGGATTGAAGCTTTGCAGAGATTATCTAGCCAAGGGAAGAGGATTCTCCGCAGGACCCAAGGTAGGGTCTAAACCGGGAAGAATCCCCATTCTTCCTCTATTTTTGTATGAATGTGTCTGCATATGATAAGATATTAAATTATAATATGATTGTCTTATTATGTATCCAAAATGATATGTAAATGTTTTATGCTCTCTGTGTTCTACTGTGTTTTTCAGGAAGTAAATTATGTATGATCATATAGCTTTTATTTACTTTGTATTTCAAAAATCTTCCTGGGGAGTTAGGAATACTTGTGGTCATGTGGAAGGATGTGTTTATTGAATTTTGGATGAAATAGAGAAGTCTAGGAAGAAACAGGAAGGGTCATGAAGGTGTAGCATTGAGATATAGTCCTTTTTCCTGACTCTTTTCTGCTTGTAGGCTTCTTTGTGAATGGTTTCTTTTATTTTATTTATTCTGTGGCTTAGGAAATGTTGAGGATGTGCTATGGATGTGGCGTTGAGGTCTCTACATGAAGAAGGGTGCTCCCCTTAATGCCACAAACACATAACCGAAATAGAGAAACAACAACAATAATATGCAAGAACAGAAAATTGGCTTCTTATTATCTCCACAAATGTGGAATTACAAACTTTCAGAATTACAATATGCAAAGCCACATGGGCATTCCCTTACAATATTCTTTAGGACAAAGCCTCGAATCAATACCCAGATCTACTACCCAGAACTATTCTAAACTGCCTAAGACAATAATACAGCCTTCCTTATATAGGCAATTTTCCACCATCTGGGAAGGTTCCAGAATTTTAGCCAATAAGGCCGACCAACTTAGAATTATTTTATTTTACATTTTATTACATCATAGTCGGCTCAAGATAACCTTTGAAACCCGAACAGAAATTTTGAAGAAAATTATTTTTCGCCATTTCAGGTGGCCCAACTTCCGAAGACCATAAGTCATCACCAATTGACCCGCTCGGCTACTATAACCCCATTTCGGAAACGCCACGAAGCGCTCTATAGGCTTGACCGGCGCAAGCGCTTGTCACCCAAATTTTTGACCTCATCCGGGGCCTCTAAAGCCTTCAAAACTGAGTTCAAAGTTTCTATACCCTGCTGCCAATACCGAAAATCTTCAATATCTTCCAACATACACTTGATCTGGAAATGAAACTTTACTGGCAGACTTATATGACCAAAATGAACCTCCAAGAAAGAAATAAGATCATTCTGAGCACATACAAAAATTACCAAAAATAGTAACTTTCCATAAATAGCAGCTCTGCACATGATAGCCCTTATTGAATTCAAAAACAGAAATATTTTTGGGTGATGCAAGATTGCTCTTACACCCAGGATGCTCCTGCATCACTACATCAGGTTGACCTCAGGGAACCTTTCCCAGGCACTCTCCATGCCTACAAAGACCAGTTTTTAGTGTTTTTGATAAGTTAAAAATTTGTTTTCGTAAAAATGTTCTGCAGAGTTGTACAACATTGTGTTCATACTCGTACGACATTGTGTCCATACTCGTACGACACTATTTTTATACTCGTACGACATTGGGTTCATACCCATACGACAGTTTGTATAATGTCATATGGGGATTCACATTGTCATATGAGTCTGTGTGGAATGTTGTATGACATTGGGTTCATACCCATATGATAGTTTGTCGAATGTTGTACGGGAATGCACACTGTCGTATGAGTCTGTGTGGAATGTCATTTGGAGTTTTTTTTTTTTTAGGGTTTTAGGGGCTTTTTAGTGCAAGATCAGGCTTTATATAATTATAATTACATACTTTAATTTCTTATACTTTAAGTTCTTATATTTTAAGTTATACTTGCATAAAGGGTTTAGGTACCTTCTGAAATGATTGGTATACGTTTCAGATTTGTAGGAGTTAAGATGCAGATTATAATTTTGAGATTTCTTTAAAAATTCAGACTTAGCCAAATTTCAGTCACATGAGACTTTTCCTTGATTTTTGAAATAAGCTATGGAATGTTGTGTCAATGCATGTGGGAAGTTTTATGTTGTGTTTAATCAATTCCTATACATGGTTTTGAATTTAAGCTTTTGTTCATACTTGGGTTTTGGTAGAATCCATAATATAAGGTCAGAACTTGTTTGGGTGGCCCAAGTGCACCGGAGGGTTCCCTAGACCTATGAGATGGATCATTTTGAGATTACTTGAGGTTTTCTTGGTTTGTGTGTGTGTGGGTTAAGGGATAGGAACCATAAGTGAGTGGCTCACCATAGGTGTTGGAACCCTTAAGTGGTTGCCAGATGATCCTATGGGTGGGTTTGTAAAAAGTGATAACCTTAAAAAATTAACCTGGGAAGGGGGGGGGATTCAAAAGATAATGAAAGAGAATATAATAATGGCCACACAAACCTGATTGGAGTACCAGGACCAGGGATAATTGTCAGGGTGGATCCCTATTCATAAAAGGGGGATCGGGGTTACATGGTTGCTAGGGTGGATCCCAATACATAGGTTGGTGATGACACTCACTTAGGTGGTATCCTAGAACCTTGACCTCTATGTTATAGTATGATGATATTTTATGTTCTTTTGGGTCTTGGATTTCTTTATCTTTTGAGCCTTAGATTACTTAGCGCCTTGTAAGTATCTTGGTTCTATCTCCTAGCACAGGGGGTGGAACCTCACTAGTTCCACATGGTTGGGTGGCAAAAATCTTTTGAGGTCCTGTTCGTGGCTCGTGACTTGGATATGTTCAAATTCTATGAAGATCTTTATATTGTATCATTGTCACTGAAAATAAAGATGTAAAGATATGTTGTGATGCCTTTGGGATTTTCATGTATTTGTTATTGTAATGAGATTTATTATCAAATGATGTAATTGAAAAGAAAAGCAATGTAACTAGGAGGGATAGTACTAGGTTTGATTTCAAGGGTTATTATTTGAAAGAGCAAAGTTGGAAATGTACAATGTAATGTTGAATGATCTTTTCTATCTCTTCTTTGTTGCAATGTAAGGAAAATATTTATTATGATAAGGTTGAAATTTAATTTGTAATGAATAGTTATTCAATGTGTAGGAAGGTGAAATGAAATTAGTATATTAAGTAAGGAATATAATTGTAAATGAAATGTTATTTTCTTACTCTATCTCTTAAGTTCTAAATGTGAAAGTAAAGAAAGGAAATGAAATTCAATTTGGATAAGTAATGTGAATAAGTTAGCAAAGGAATTCATTAAGGGAACCTTAAGGAATGTTAATGTGATGTAGTAATGATTTAATGTTAAAAAACAAATTTGTTAGTTGCAAATTTTGGTCTTAAGACCTGATTCCTTATGGGTTCCCTGGCGAGGACATTACAGGCAAACCCAATCCTCTACTTGGTATCACTTCAAACTTGCAAAAGATGAAAATAAATTGAATAAACTTGTATTCCACCAAGGGGCATCAATTTCCCATGGTGGAATGTGCCTAAACAATCAGGCCCTATCGGGTACCCTGGTTTTAAGCCTCAAAACTAGGCACCTCCACTAAAAATTAGATAACTTTTGATCTAAGGAAGATCAACATGTGATACCAACTGCATATGGAAGAGGATTCAATTCTTCAACCTCAAGAATCCCTGTCACATGCCCTTTCATCCATACATGTCCATACAATGCCTAAATCATAGGAATTTGCATAGAAATGATGGTTTTTATTGATAAAATGCCAAATTACATGTTGTTATCCTATCACCCACCTATAAGGGCTTATATAGGATACTCCTAATGGTTACATGAGTGTTTTGAACCAACTAGCCATTTGGGAGGGTTAATTACAATGTTTGACAACTTTTAGAGAGTTGCTCAAAAGTTGCTTGACAACTTTGGAGCAACTTTCGATCTAGTGACCAGAATTGGTCCTATCCTTATTTTGATGATCCCTAATGGATCCAAACGTAGGAAAGCCTAAAAATACCTAAGACTAGGATGTTGGATCATAAATGACCATTAGTTAAATGAAGGGCTCATAAAATGCCAACTTGGAACTATGGTCTTACAATGAGATCCAAAGACTAACCCTTATCCTAAGTATGACTAGAGGCCTCTAAAGACCTTAGTGTGAAATCCTAGACTTCATAGGAATGCCTATTGAATCTAGAGTAGGAGTAGGTGCTCTTGCACCAGTCATATTTGACCTTGAGGTCAAAAACCTCAGGACCTCAATCCAGAATGCTAGGAAATGCATAAAGAAAGTGAAAACAGGTGGAAAGAGAAGCAAAATGGGGGAAGAAACCTAGATCTAGGAAAAGACCAATTTGAGGCACTTGACATGACCCCAGACCACTTACTTGGGGGGATAAATGCTCTTAACATGGAAATGATACATTAAGCCCCCACTTTAGCAAGAGTATGGACTCGATGCAAACTCCTGGTAAAGGAGAAGAAAAAAAAAGATCCAAGTGGATTCACAATGAGATAAAATAACACTTAACTAAGGACACAAGCCCCTAGGATAAGGATTCTAACTCAACATACATGCACGAGGTTGTGAAAAGAGAAAACCAAAGGAACATGGGTTAGTACAAACCCAAATCAACTAGCATAAGAAACCTTGCTAAGAAATATTTCTCATACTAATATCATATTTGGAAAGCTATCATAAAAACATAAATGATTACATAAGAAAGACAAGAGCAACACTATAAATAACATAGCTTCATGATCCAGTCCTACTAGCATAAAAGGGAAAAGAGAGAAAGGAGAAAGTGATTACCTCACCTAGTAAGATGCCCACCTTACCGTGAATCACCTTGGAGGGAGAGCCCAATAGGTTCACCCATAAAATATGCTTTTAAATTGTAATGCATCTTCTGACAACTTTTGGAATACCCATAGATCCACCTTCTTGTATCACCATGGAATATAAAATGTGTGTCTCCTCAGGATTTAGAAACTTATGTGTGTTACCTTCGAAAGATTTAGCATATCAAAAAATGCATGTCTTTTCAGGATTTAACAACTTATGTGCGTTACCATCCAAGATTTAGAATATTGAAAATGCATGTCCCTTCAGGATTTAGCAACTTATGTGTGTTACCTTCAAAGGATTTAGCATATTGGAAATGTGTGTCTCTTCAGGATTTAGAAACTTATGTGTGTTACCTTCAGAGGATTTAGCATATTGGAAATGTGTGTCTCTTCAAGATTTAGCAACTTATGTGCGTTACCTTCTGAGATTTAACATGCTACAAAATAAAATCTTAGAACAAAAATGCATAATATAGAGTGAGCGAGGCCATATATATGCCCCCCTCCTTAAGATGGAAAAAACATACTATTTTGACATGTTAAGGAAAGAAAAGAACAATGATAAAGCCTTCTTCAACATCAAGACAATATCCATAGACAACACCCAGTCCAGGCCAAGAAGATCACAGCTCCTATGAGGCCACAGAAGGGATGAATGCAAAAATATATCATGAAAGAAGTGAAAAAGTAACCCTTGTGAGAGATAGCACACTATTTAGTTTCCAAGGTGAGAGATTTATCAATCATGAAAACCCAATGTCAAAAAAAAAAAGGTTATGATCAAGGAAAAAGATCCTCAATACAAACCAAAATTTTCATGTATAATTGGATATCACATAATAGATAGATACTGCTTAACCAAGGAAAAAGGTGAATCAAGAAAAGATAGAAAAGAAGGAGATAACATCCTTGCCCCCCAAGAATAGGAACAAAGATGGAAGGGGACCTATTATATCACTCACAACACTATGCAAGACAATGAGCCCCCAAGAATTAGGCTAACATTGTTTACATAATGTGGAGCTCCATAATAGGAACATAAATGTTATTTAGAGAAAATAGGATTGAAATACAACTCATTGCCACATGATATATAAATAACATTACTATCAATGAGCTGCCTAATCTTATAATGTAAAGCTTGACATTCATTAGTTGAGTGATCATGAAATCTATGATATAAACAAAAAGGAAGAATCTTCAAGTATGGACTACATTTCTTTTCATGTTTAGGTCTAGTAATCATCTTACAATGAAGAAGTTTAGGCAAAAGAACTTCTTGGTCAAATTCCTTCATAGTTTCATTGTGTTTTGAAGTGTTATTCAAGATGTTGTTAACATTGATTTTTTGTTGAGGATTAAATACCAATCCATAAGAATGCTCATGCCCCTTAGTGTATAAGGTAATTTGAATTCCCTATTTATGCTTACCACATCCTTGACCATTAAATCCTTGTTTAACTAAGAAATGATAACTAGGACCATTACAAGAAACCATATCAAAAGAAGTCAATGGAACTTCAGTAGTCACTATGTCTATTAGAATAACTGAGAGGGGGGTGAATTAGTTATCTAGTGTCCCAAAACAAAATGTATAATTCAAAACAATTTCTTCTATTTCTGCTCCTCGGTAAACAATAATTACTTTCACTATCTATGCTTTTACCAATTACTAGTCTAATACTATAATAGTTACTAATCAAATCTAACATGTAACATGTAAAGTATGATAACAAACAAATATCACAATCAACACATAACACAAGAGATTTAACGTTGAAACCCTGTAAAGGGAAAAACCACCTGGGACCGGCAACCCAAACTTGTTCACTCTTCTAAAGTGAGGTCGGTTAAGACCCAATCCTGTTAAAGGTTTACAAACACACTGTCAGGTGTGGCCTTGTTAGAGGATTTTAGACTAGAATTTATCATCCAACCAGCATTCATTATGGGGTTGACAGGATAACAATGTTCATTCTATGAATGATACATCATAAGACTTTCAAAGTCCACTCGGTTAAGAGATTTTGACTATATACAATGGTTAAATATGTAACAGTAAATGATCTGCTTTAATACAACTTCAATTGCAGATTACAGATCAATATTCAGTCCATACAAATCCTTCTGATCAATATTTCACTTCAGATTCAATATTGTATCAACTTACTATCTATCGGTAATTGCTCTCTGTAGCTTGGTAATTGTTCTGCAGCTCGGTTATTACTTAACTAGTATGATTAGAATGCATGAAAACCTTGTTCACATGATATTCTTGTAGTTTCTACTTCTTTTGGCATCATTCCATAATGAAATTCTAGTCTCTTATATAAATGAGTAAATCATTTTCTTCTCCTCCATCAAATTTTTCCACTTAACCACATTCATAGATTTTGCCACTTCAAACTTTCTCGGCTAATGTGTCAATAACACATTTCAATCTACTCCATTAGATCTTCCTTTAATTTTGTTAGTCATCGATCTTCATAACAAACATTATCCATTATCACTGAAATTGAGGTACTTTATAGCTCATCAATCCTATCGGCTAAACTAATCATTTAGTTCATTTTGTTCCACTTGGTTAACAAAGAAATGCATCGGTGAACACTACTCGGTTAATACTTGGATCGGTATACACTACACTCCATCGATGTATACTAGAAATGCTTCATTTATCGACAACACTACTTTGTGTCTTTCAGTTCTATACTTCATCATAGATGAATGCAACATAATAAAGTCAATATCATCTAGTCATAGACTCATCAACAAGTTACTCAATGTGTTCCTTATCCTCATCTGTCATGTACATCTTTCCCCATGTAGATTTCTCTATTCTTCATCTCTTTCACCTTTCTTCAGATGTCTCAGTATAATAACTTACAAGATAAGTGTTGTCAAACTAGTTGACACCAATGAAAATAGAATACTAATTTAATCATATTACATATCTAATCAAAAAATCCTCAGTGATCTTTAATCACGGATTCTTCAATCAGATTCCAAATCAGTTGTAATCCAACCATCTCTCCCTTTGGCATTGATGGCAACTCAAGTAATATGAAATGTACCATACACATACCCAACATATATTATAAAACTTTGTGAACAAAATGTTGTAAGTCAAAATAGACTTAATATGTTTAATCACTATGTTAATAAACAACATTAGATAATATAGCTTTACCATTCTATAGTTGTGATCTTTTCAGTTCTCTTTTCAGTTCTCCTATTCCTGCTTCTATTCTCTATAATTGATCTTCAATACTCTGTCTCATTTAGATTGTCTCTCCCTTAGATAATTCTCATCGGTGCTTGTCCCTTTTCATAATATTTATCTCTCCCTTTGAAAGCTATGCCAAACAAACAAATAAACAAACAATTATGTCCTCCTTTGTATCTCTGTATATTGATATCCTAATCGGTTCAAGTTCTCCAAACTTAATCACAACCTTGAACATAATTCAAAGTGTGAACTATGCTGCATCAACATGAATGATCTTCTAATAAAAGTAGGTTGATGCAACAACCAAATCACCTTAGTGACCGATAGATAGGGGACGGACCCCAAGTCTAGTCCTCAAGTATTCAAATGTGTCCTTCAGTAGAGGCTTTGTAAAAATATCTACAAGTTCTTTAGATGTGAAAAATTCTAACTTCACTTGCTTCTCTTGCACTTTTTCTCTTAAGTAATGATACTTAATAGATATATGCTTTGTCTTAGAGTGCATCACAGGATTCTTTGAAATATTAATAGTACTAGTGTTGTCACAATATATAATCACCAGGTCAGTGATTACCTCATTCATCCCTTCCAACACTTACTTGATATATGCAATGTTTGAATAGTTAGTAGCAGCATCAACACACTTTGCTTCAACTATAGATTGAGCAATACAAGCCTAGTTTTTACTTGTCTAGGTTACAAGTCTTTCACCAAAGAAAAATGCTCCTCCGGTGGTGCTTTTTCTATCATCCACATTTCTAGCCCAATCAGCATCGATGTAAACTTTTAGTTCAAAATTTCCTTCCTTAGGATAACATAATCCATAATTCTCTATTTTCTTCAGGTTTCTTAAGATCCTTTTTGTAGCTATCATGTTTGATTCTCTAGGATTAGCAAAAAATCTTGCAACAATACCCACAGCATGTGTTATATCTGGTCTACTATGAACTACGTACATTAACTTACCAATCATGGATCGGTAAAGTGTCTAGTTTACCTCTGTAGTTTCATCATCCTTTGTCAATTTGCATCCAGTAGCCATCAGTGTTCCCATAGGTTTAGCATCTTCCATGCCAAATGTCTTCAGTACTTCCTTATGTATTTAGATTGTGTGATGAATATTCCATCACTCTGCTGAATCACTTGTAGTCCAAGAAAGAACTTAATCTCTCCGAACATAGACATTTCAAATTCCTTTTGCATTTCATCAGCAAATGTCTTGCATACAAGATCTGAGCCTCCAAAAATAATATCATCAACAAATATTTCAGAAATGATAATAGTATCATCAGTATCACCTTTCATATATAGATTGTTGTTTTCATTTGTTCTAACAAATCCAATACTTAACAAGTAAGTATGTAGTCTTTCATACCATGCTCTAGGTGCTTTCTTCAAGCCATATAAAGATTTATGTAATCTACATACCATGTCTTTATTGTTGGGATCAAAAAATCCTTCAGGTTGTTCGATGTAGACCTCTTCTTCAAGTATACCATTCAGAAATGCTGACTTCACATTCATTTGATAGACTTTGAATTTCTTGTGTGTAGCATATGCAAGTAGCATTCTAACTCCTTCCAATATAGCAACAGGTGCAAATGTTTCACCATAGTCAATGCCTTCTTCCTGTGCATATCCCTTGCATACCAATCTAGCTTTAGTTCTTGTGACTTCACCATTTTCATTCAATTTATTCTTGAATATCCACTTAGTATAGATAACATTCTTATCTTTAGGTCGGGGTACTAAGGACTAGGTTTTGTTCTTCTCTATTTTCTCTATTTCCTCCTTCATTTCATTAACCCATTCTTCATTCTCTAATGCAACTTTCACATTTTTAGGTTCAAATTCACAAACTAGATATATACCTTGTCTTGTTTTGCTTCTAGTTTGCATTCCAGCATGTCTGTCTTGAATGATTTGTGTCTCAAGATGATGTCTTCTGACAAAACTAGCCAGAACTCAATTTCTCCTTTCTTTCTCATCCTGCTCAAGGTCATTTCCTTGCTCGGTAGCTCCATCTTGTTCATCAGTTTGTGTTGCCTGTTGTCATGTATTGTTTCCCTGCTGACCAATTGTCATAGCTTGCGGTGTCATTAGATACTCTAGATGTTCAATGTAAGTAAATCTACCATAGTCTTTCAGTTCCTTTGTACTTTCCTCTATGTTCTTTTCATCATACTCATCAACACAAACATTAGTACTTTTAACTATCTTATTTGGAACCTTATTCAAACATTTATATGCTTTACTTGTAGAGGAATATCCCAGAAATATCCCTTCATCTCCTTTAGAATCAAATTTTCCATTTTTTTCATCTTTCAAAATAAAGCATTTACTTCCAAAAATCCTGAAATAACTTATAGTAGGTTTGTGTCCAAACCATAGCTCATAAGGTGTTCGGTTGGTGTCCTTCTTCAGTTGTACTTGGTTAAGAACATACACAACTGTACTGACAACTTCCCTCTAATATGTCTGAGCAACATTCTTCTGTATCATCAATGTTCTAGCATAGTCAATTATAGACCTGTTCCTTCTTTCAACAATGCCATTTTGCTGAGTTGTCCTTGGTGCAGAGACCTGTCTTTTATTTCCATGCTCATTATAGAAATTAGTAAATTCATCAGAGATAAATTCACCTCCTCTATCAGATCTTAAGCATTTTATTTCTTTTCCAGTCTCTTTCTCTACCTTAGCTTTATACCACTTAAACATTTGAAAGGCTTCAGATTCATCCTTTATTAACAAACAAGAAGATTGATCCATATCAAGATAGAATAGATTACCTTTGGATTGGGTACCAATTCTGACAAGTCTTCCTTCATCATCATACATCTTCACCTTTTTGCTCTCAAAAGCCAGACGGTGGCCTGAATTGTTCAGCTGAGCCACACTTAACAAAGTACAGTTCAATCCATCTACCCAGTATGCATTTTCACATTGTATTATGTCATTGATCATCAGTGAACCTTTACCTCTTACCATACAAGGTGCATCATTTCCCATTCTCATAGATCCTCCATTATATTCAACAAGATGACCAAACTTCTCTACATCACCGGTCATATGATGTGTACAGCCACTATCTATGATCCATGTATCATTTCTGCTTACTTTAGAGATCAGTGTTGTCTCTTCATGTTTCTCTTCTTCCTCTGAGTCATCTTTCATTACAACAAATACAACTTCTATGTCATAATGAAAATCAAATTTAGTTTCAATATCTTCGGCTATGTAACATAACTTTTTTCCGTTATCATCTTGGTTGTCTCTTTTGTTGTGTCAGTAGCCTCTATTGACTCTTCTCCCATAGCTTCCTTCAGATCAGTCTTTAGATCTATCATCATCTTTCTTCTGAGGACATCTAGCAGCGATGTGACCAACTTCTTTATAGTTAAAACATGCCAAAGGTAGCTTACCTCTATACCTTCCTTTTCCTTTGGGAAATCTTCTAGCCATCAGAGCTTCAAGCTCATCAAATTCATCATCAGTAATACTATCACTATCATAATTCTTATTATTCCTGCTAGACTTTCCAATCTTCAAAGAAGACATGAAAGCAGATTCAACAGAAGGAACAACACTATTATCAAAGTTTTTTAATTCAAAGGTTGTAAGTTTACCAATCAGAGTGTCAAGAGTAAGGTTGGATGTAGCTCTTGTTTCATGAATTGTAGAGATCCTGATTGCATAAACTGGCAGCAAAGTTCTGAGAATCTTGCTTATCATTGTTTCATCATCAATCACTCCATCAGATGCTCTAATAGCATGTACCACCTCTTTTAGTCTATTTGAGTATTGTATAATGTTCTCACCTTCTTTGATTCTCATATCATCAAATCTTCCTCTTAGGCTTTCAGCTCGGGCTCTTTTAACATTCAGATCTCCACTGTATATCAGATTTAGCTTGTCCCACATCTTCTTAGCAGTATTACAACCCTTGATGTCTTCAAATTTGGCATCGATACAGGCAGTAGAAATTTCCATCATAGTGATATTATGCTCATGCCTATCCTTCAGTTGATCAAGAGTTAAGGGGCTAGTAGGTGGTTGTATGTAGCCATTCTCCATTAGATCTAGTGTAGAATTCCCAATTCTAGATATGTGTAGCTTCATCCTGCTTTGCCATACTATGAAGTTCTCTTTGTTCAGCTTTAGTACTTCCCTCTTATACATCTTGAGACCTTTGTGCTTAAGTCCTTAAAACTCTATTCTAAGCAACCACTACTCTGATACCAATTGTTAGAATAATTGAGAGGGGGATGAATTAGTTATCTAGTGTCCCAAAACAAAATGTATAATTCAAAACAATTTCTTCTATTTCTACTCCTCGATAAACAATAATTACTTTCATTGTCTATGCTTTTACCAATTACCAATCTAATACTATAACAATTACCGATCAAATCTAACATGTAACATGTAAAGTATGATAACAAACAAATATCACAATCAACACATAACATAAGAGATTTAATGTGGAAACCCTGTAAAGGGAAAAACCACCTAGGACCGGCAACCCAAAATTGTTCACTCTTCTAAAGTGAGGTCAGTTAAGACCCAACTCTATTAAAGGTTTACAAACACACTATCAGGTGTGACCTTGTTAGAGGATTTTAGAATTGAATTTATCATCCAACCAGCATTCACTATGGGGTTGATAGGATAGCAATGTTCATTTTATGAATGATACATCATAAGACTTTCAGAGTCCACTTGGTTAAGATATTTTGACTATATACAATGGTTAAATATGTAATAGTAAATGAACTACTTTAATAAAACTTCAATTGCATATTACAGATCAATATTCAGTCCATACAAATCCTTCTGATCAATATTTCACTTCAAATTCAATATTGTATCAACTTACTGTCCGTCGGTCATTTCTCTTTGTAGCTCGGTAATTGTTCTGCAGCTCAGTTCTTACTTAACCAATATGATCAAAATGCATGAAAACCTTGTTCACGCAATATTCCTACAGTTTCTACTTCTTTTGGCATCATTCTATAATGAAATTCTAGTCTCTTATATAGATGAGTAAATCATTTTCTTCTCCTCCATTAGATTTTTCCACTTCACCACATTCATAGATTTTGCCACTTCAAACTTTCTCAGCTGATGTGTCAATAACACATTTCAATCTACTCCATTAGATCTTCTTTTAATTTTGTTAGCCATTGATCGTCATAACAAACATTATCTGTTATCACTGAAATTGAGGTACTTTATAGCTCATCAATCCTATCAGCTAAACTAATCATTTTGTTCATTTTGTTCCACTCGGTTAACAAAGAAATGCATCAGTGAACACTACTCAGTTAATACTTCAATCATTATACACTACACTCCGTCGGTGTATACTTGAAATGCTTCATTTACCGACAACACTGCTTTGTGTCTTTTAGTTCTATACTTCATCATAGATGAATGCAACATAATAAAGTCAATATCATCTATTCATAGACCCATCAACAAGTTACTCAATGTGTTCCTGATCCTCATCTGTCATGTACATCTTTCCCCATGTAGATTTCTCTATTCTTCATCTCTTTCACCTTTCTTCAGATGTCTCGGTATAGTAACTTACAAGATAAGTGCTATCAAACTAGTTGACATCAATGACAACATAATATTGATTTAATCATATTACATATCTAATCAGAAACTCCTCAGTGATCTTTAATCATGGATTCTTCAATCAGATTCCAAATTAGTTGTATTTCAACAATGTCATCATTAGTAGGTTTGATAGATTCATTGTGAGTGGAAGCAGTGACAAAGTTATTATGAAGGACTTTAGAAGTAAAAACTCATTGTTCAAATTCTCTTTGTTTTTTCATAAAATCAAGATCAGAGACTTTATAGTCTCCAATAAAGGTAGGAGTAAAATCCAGGGTTCCCCAATCATTGTGAGTAAGAGAATTAGAGGAAGAAGGATTACTATTAGGAATAGGATTAGTGTGGGTTTGAATATTCAAACAAGGATTAGGCACATCATCTGCATGAATCGTATACATCTTGTTATTATGTATAAACTTGACTTTACAGTGAAGGGTTGAAGGAACGACATGCATCTCCTGTAACCAAGGTCTACCCAAAAGAAGGTTATAATTGAAAGGTCTAGGCATAACATGAATAGGTGTATTCAAGATGACTGGTCCTACTTTGATAGGTAAGGTAATGATGCCTAAAGTGTTCTTAGCAATGTTATCAAAGCCACATATAGGAACATTGTTAGGTTGAATAGTTGAAAGATCGACGTTAATCACTTTGGGCATGTCCATCCTACAAACATTAAGCCTAGATCCATTATCAATCAAGGTCCTATGAATGATACTCTTATTGATAGAAACAACAACCATAAGAGCATCATATTTATTCTAAAATTCATTAGAAGGTAAATCCTTTTGAGTAAATAAAATCTTAGGATGACCCAGGGTAGCTTGCATGCATTGTAAGAAGTTATTGATGTTCTCTTGATTAGGAGGTGGAGTGGGAAGAGTTTTTAGAGCTCTTTGCAAGGCTTCATAGTAATTAGGTGAAGTTTGAAGAAGCTCCCATAAAGAAATCTTGGCAGGAGTATTTTGCAATTGGTTAATCAAATCATACTCCTTGCTAGGAAGATGATGTGGAGGAGGAAGAATAGGTTGAGAAGGTGGTGAAGAAGTAGAAACCACCGGATTAGGTTGAGGGTTATTCCTTGTAGGATATGTGTGAGCTATCAAATCTTGGTCATTGAAAGAATCTAAAGACTCCATAGGTTTACCTTTGATAGTAATATGAGGACAACCTTTGATAGTCAACAAGGGTTTCGTAAAAATCATATTAGTTGTCTCAACACTACAAATAGATTAGAAAGAAGGAAGCAAAGAAGACATCCTAGGAGGAGATGCGGTAAGATCTTGATTCTCTATAGGGAGATTATTAAGGGAATTTATATCATTCTCCACTAATGCCTCATCACTAGAAGGAATCCCAAATGGATATAAAGCATCTATAATATCATCTTCTTTCACTAAAATGTCTACATGTCTTTTAGAAAAAGAGTTATCATCATGTATGAATATGTCATCCATTAATAAATCACCCTCTTGTATCAAAGCTTCTTTGTAAGGAGGGGATAAATCAATGTTGTTATCCAAGGGATCATCCACAATGGTGTCATGAGGAAAAGAGTAATCAACATCCAAATCCAAAGGTTCATCTGAAATAGGAGGATTATCATCCCTACCAATAAGGCACATTGCAAGATCCCTAGAGGGGAAAGAAGGTAAATTATACTCTAAAGTAGGCTCATAGAAAAGACATGTATTAGGAGAAGAATTAACATCAATCCCTAACTCATCTCCATAAAGAGAAATATGATGGAGAGATAGATTAAAGTCATGTTCTTTCTCTAATACATGCTTACAAGGTAATTCAAAAGAGGACAAAGCAACATCACATGCACTAGATAAAGTCTTTCTAGGTGTAACACCAAGCAATGGTAAAGTAAGAGGAGGTTGTTGTATAATCCCAAAAGTTATAGAAGAATGTTTGGAAAACATTTGAAACAACTTGTGCAACATGATAACAAATAAAGAAATGCATAGAAAATAGATCTAGATATATCCAAATGCATTCAAATGAACCACAATAGGGCATCTAATTCCACAAAAGAAAGGTGTAAGTGTGTCAGGTTCACCAAAATGAATAGGGTAAAGTAGTAGTATCGTGTGTAGATATAAAAAAAAGGGGGAATGTAAGATCTACTACTAATCTAAATTCCTAAGGGAGAGATCCAAATTGATCAACCAAAAGGTTAATACATAAAAGAATCAATTGATGGACAATATGAATAAAGGAGAAAACCTTATATTTCATTATGAAGAGTATATGCTTGAAATCTGAAATAAATGGAAGGAAAATACTACCCTCAAAATAGGGTAGATCTGGAAAATGCTAATTTCTAATGTCTGTGTACAGTTTCGGGCAATTCTGTAATCTATTCCAAACTAGAAATGCTGAGATAGAGAAAACCCAGAAAACTTTTGTCTTTCTAGAAGCAGGTATTCTTTGACCCTGATAAAAGGTTAAAGACTACTTCAAAATTTTGAATGTCATCTTTGATTTTATTTGTGAATCTTGGAAGTTCACCAAAAAGTGTATCCAGATACAAGCTCTGATTTGCAATCCTGCACCTATACCTACAGGAAAAAGAGGTTTTTTTTGTTTGGATGAGGGGTTTTCCTTAGTCAAACCCTAGTTTAGAATCAACCTTAATAATGGAATTAAAATAGAGAATGCTAGCAAGTAGTAGAAGTAGATCTAACAATGAAGCTATGATATTCAATAGATATGCAATTGTATTTGAAATGTAAACAAGTATGTTAATATGAAAGCTTGGAATCAACACTAACAAATGTAAATCTAAACCTCCATGATTTTATTCTTGGAATCCACCTTGAGGGAAGAATGAACGGATCTTGAAGATGAATAAAGGATCTTGAAGGAAGATCACACCATCATGATGGATAGATCTATGGCTTGAATGCTTGAATCCTTGATCTTCAATGGAGACCTTGAATGCTTGAAGAGGACTTGAATGGATGATTGCTTGAATGGAATGGTTGATTGATCTTGCCTTGAGAAAACCTTGAGCACTTGATTTCAAAACTTGATGTCTTGATCATGAAATTGCCAAACTTGATTTCAAAACTTGATTGTAAAACTTGATTGAGAAAATGAGAGAGGAAGGCTTCCTTTTATAGTGATCTAGGGCACAATCCTCTAGAGAGGCCACCTTGGGGAATTAAATTCCAATTAGGCCTCAACCCTTTAGGAATGGACATAAATTAAATATAATTTAAGAGTTTACCATTTCGGAGACCAAAACAGCCAACCCGAAAGTGGGAAAAATAATTCTTTCTAAAACCTGACATCTGAGAATCATGGGACCTTGAAATTTGAATCCTTGGTCAAGGCTAAGGTAGACCCCACCCTAGGTCCCTGACCTAGGTCAGGGTCTAGGTCATCCTTGACCCTCAAGGTCATCTTTGACCTTGAGGTCAAAAACCTCAGGACCTCAATCCAGAATGCTAGGAAATATAGAAAGAAAGTGAAAACAGGTGGAAAGAGAAGCAGAACAGAGGGAGAAAGCCAAATCTAGGAAAAGACCAATTTGAGGCACTTGACGTGACCCTAGACCACTTACTCAAAGGGCTAAATTCTCTTAACATGGAAGTACTTCCATTTTAAGATGATACAGCTTTAATCCCGATAGAGTTTGAGCATAAAACATTGAGAACAACATTACAATTGAACATTGATCTTCCAGTAGCACAACGTGAGGATCCTGTAGCTCAACTAACTGGATGAAATGTGAATGGCCACCTTAAATCACATGGAGATGATCTAGGTCCAACAAAAATGGTGGCATGATTTCCACATCTTGAACAAACAATTTGCTCCTGGTGACTGGGCCCTCCTGTATGATTCTCTCTATCAAGAAGACCAAGGTAAGCTCACTACCCGATGGTTAGGTCCCTATGAAATAGAAAATGTTTATGCTAATGGTGTAGTTTAGCTATCAACCATCAACCCATTACATTTCAAATTATTGGTGAATGGGCATAGACTCCATCTGTATCATAAACCACAAACAAAAGCTGAGTTCCTGTGGTAGTTTGAGATTTCTCCTTCCAACATTGAACCTCCTACTACTAATCACAATCTTGTAGCCATTGAATCCACCACACATTTCAAACCTCCTCCATCTAAAGAAATTCAAAAGGAAGATGGACCTCCTCCTATGGGTGATTCTCCTACCACTGAACCAACCATCCAATCATCACTTTAATTTTGCATTATTGCAGTCATAAAAAAAATTTCATTTCCCAAAAAAATATTCTCTTTCATAATAAATACTCCATCCCATCACCTTTTTCTTCACCACTCATTCATATGTCACATCTTTTCCACCCCGTACTTCTCTTTCCATGATACATGTCATCAAATATTTTCATATTTTGATATTTATGGCACTTTCACATTAGGTACATGATCATCTATTCTTTCATATACTTTGTACTTATTTAAACATAATTATATTTTATGCTTCATGAATATAGTAATAATTTGCAAGCATCGTTGTTCTTTTTAACCAAGCATGTGAGGACACCTACGTCCTTTTCGTAGGGGGCAGTATGATAATATAAGATAAAAAATTTGCCAAGATTTTGATTTAATTTCCATTAATAGCACACAAGCTCTGAGTGTAATAATTATTCCACCAGCCTTAGATTTTGACTTCTTTAAAAACCCTTGAAAACCAAATTTGGCTATGATATTCTTTGATATTTCTACTTCCATCCCTACTAAGCCATAGCAAAGAAACCTTGATTTAGAATAGAGTAGGAAGTTTTGGAAATTAGAAGGAATTATGAAACATTGAAGCTAAGAGCAAGGGTTGCATAAATTTAAGTATGGGTGGGCAGCCTATTCGGTTTGAACAATCCAATCACACGTCATTGCTACAAGATCAAGTGAGTGTTCAAGAATTCAATCGTGTGGGTTGGCTCAACTATTTTATCAGATTAAACAGTCATGATGAAGCTATTGTAGTGGAATTCTTGCGTGCATTCAGCAATGGCATGGCATATGTGAAAGGTTTGTGAATTGAAGCTTCAAAAATGCACATACCAGAAGTTTCTAGACTTCCTCCTGTAGGAGAACCTTTTCCTCATGGTCATGATGCTTGTACATACAGAGCTGAATTCTCCCTTCCTACAGACACAACACTGGAAAGTACTAAATAAGGTATGAAAAGACTTTCTCTTCCAGGTGATTACCCACAGTTCGTTGTTCACATTATCTGATATATTACTTGTGAAGGGAGGTTTTCTTTTCTACATGTTGTGCATTTTAAATTGTTGAACCATTTACGGCATGGGCAGTTAATTAATGTTCCCAATGTTCTATATTCCCTATTAAATTTGAGCTCTAAGGAAGTAAGGAAGGGTATGAAAAATGTT